>WTSP01023152.1:0-17848 GCA_025331215.1 Actenoides lindsayi | reverse complement strand
GGTAGTAACTCTAAAGATGAGGTGTTATCACTGCTGGAAGCAGGCACTGTCTGTGAGAACAGGCTGCTAACTTCAGAAAGTGCAGTTAGCTAGAAGAACTGAGCTTAAAAGTAAAATTACTGAACAGAATTAGTTCTGTTCTCACTCAAACCAGGACAGAGGCAATAGCCCTAAAAAGAAAGGAGCAGAGAGGAAGAGGAGACAGCAGCAGGCACCAAGTTTCCTATTTTTATTGCAGCACTGAAGAAGGATCTTTAGCAAAAGTAGGGAAAAGCAATTCATTTCACAAATACTTTGAAGGAGAGTGGAGAATGAAGCTTGGGGGAATTATCAACTAATATTGAAGAGCTGACTGTGTCCACTAAGGAATATCTAATATATAAATGGAACCACTGAAAGGATGATAAAAACTGTTAACCCGCAATTTTGTTGGCTTTTGTACCTTGTCTCATCACAAAGGCCCCTTCCAGAGCTTAAATTTTTGGATTCAAATGATTTCGTGATGTTAAGGTTTTGTGAGGCTAAGAAGTTAAGACTTGTGGATCCCAGTGACACTTCTTAAAAGATTTCTTTGACGGTGTTTTGTTTTGTCTGGGTGGGGTTTGGTTGGTTTTTTTTAGTATTTAGGGGAGGCTTGTAATAGTGAATATGTACAGAACAATAACCTGGCGTGGCTATTGTTTACACATGTGTAAAAACTATTACACAGCACAAAAGCTATTTTGTGTATACCTCTGCCAGAAACAAGGTGAGTGAAGTTCTCCCCGTTCTCAAATGCTCGAAGGTAAGCAGAAGCTGTGCTTCATGTTGCGGTGAAGAGCAAAGGAGAGTAGGTCCTGCCTGAAGAGCAGGGTTAGGGTGGCATTGTGCTTCAAGAGGCCTTTGGAGGCACGCTTAAATTATTTGCACAAAGTGATCGTTTGACCTAGAAACGAGCCAAAGTTACAGAGACAGACAGCAATAAAAACATAAAGCACTAGCTCCAGCTTCTGTAAAACAGCAAATGTTATTTTTCACCAGATTAGGTTCTGGACAAAATAAATTGTAGTCAATGCCCAAGCTGGGCCTAGATTCTTTTTTTTTTTGCTTCCCAGTGGGCTTCAGTGTACTTCAGCAAGGGCTGCCTCCTCTTGTAAGGAGGTGTGCTCTCCTGCTCCACACCCCGGGATAGAATAGTACTTCAGTGTATTACAGGCTACTGGTACTTCCTGGTACCAGTGTTTCTGAAGAGGAAAGCAAACAGTTTGTTAGCAAAATGTTTTAATGAGGGTGCCAAAAAGTGATTCAATCTGTGAGTAACAGAGGGTTGCAGTGTTCTCAGCCGCAGGCTCTGCCTCTGTTTGTGTCCTGCCTACCAAAAATAGTCACCCTGGCTAATGCCAAGGGGTGTAACAGCCCCTCATGTGACAATCACAAGCTGTCAATCGTGAGACTGGAAATACCTAGAAAAGTGTTTGCTCTCCTGCAGGCTGCATTAAATAAGCAAGAGAAGACAGCAGAGGAAGAGGGAGAGTGGCTTGCAATGGAATCTGATAAATGTAGGTCTTGCTGAAGGCCTCTGACCATTTCTGAGATGACTCTTCACAAAAGTGGTCTTTCATAAATGTGGTCTTCTGTTTGGTTCTGGTTTTCTCTTAATCAGACTGTTTCTCTAAGCTGTGAGTTGCAGTAATTGAAAACTAGAGCTTTTAGCAGAAAGTTAGTGTCTGCTGCTGGCCAGCTGGCAACGTGGAAGACCACTTTGGGTGTTGCCTCTGTCCTAGCACTGCAGCAATGCTGCCTTGATGCCTCAGGCTGGGATTGTCGAAGCAACAGGCTGGTGCGGTGGCATGACTGAGTTCCAGCAGCACTGCTGCACTGCTGTGGTGTGCACACTGATGAGGAATGGACTGGGGTTTATATGCCAGAATGACTTTATTTTATTCCCGCAAAAGTTGCCTAAAAGACAGTAGCTAAATCCAGTGGAAATGTAGACTATATCATCTGATGGCTAGTGATTTGCCTTTGTTTTTCCACATATTATTTATATGCACAAATTCCTCATCTGCTTTTCCTGAAGTATGGGATGAGCTGGCAAGGGTATGACAGAGTATCCCAGATCGCTGCAGCACCAAAGGAAGTCAGTCACAGGATCTTAACTGCCAGCATGTGATGGTGTGGTGAGCACATTGTCCATGAGAAAACAGTACCCTGAGTTTACCTTTGGCTACCTGGTGTACATGTTCACATACCATCTAGGTGTTCAAAGTCCAATGCCAATTAATCCAATACTAAGAAGTGCTACCACATCAGATACAGGAAGAATTTACATCTAGAGCTGCACAAAGACTAAAGGACCCTAAGGAAGCTGGTTCAGCTCTTTGACTTGATGTTAAGAAATCCCTTGCATAAGACTAAATGCATATATAGTTTTCAATCTAACTATTTGTTTCAGCTCTTAAGAGGATACACTGGTCCTCAGTCTCCAGATGTGTAAGATGTGGGAATTTAAACTGGTTTGGATCCTAGGGCAGTAGGTGATGGAGATGCAGGTCCCTGGTATCTCAAACTCCAATCTAACAGCTGAAGAACTGTGAGGACTCATCCTCAGACAGGTAAGAAAGATATTGCCTTTCTTAACTCCCTTAGTAAGAAATGAGGGAAGTTAACGAGAGTGCACTGACAGACAAACTCATCAGTTTTTCTGAGGGCATTTATCAGAAGCAGAATAAAGGTAGTATGGGCTCCTTAATGGAGTGTTATGAGTTTCTTAAACATTTAATCTTCATGTTAAGTGAAATGTAGAGTTCTTGAAAAGTTACGTCCTTCTCAGGTCACTAAGAGGAATTTAGTTTTATTTAAGGATTTTTGTACATTAATGTTCCCAAGTGCAGGAAAGAAAGGGCTGAAGTTGACTTAGATTTGCATTCATATTTTCTTGATTCCTTTTCCTCCTTTTTTCCCCTGAACCACAGAAGTCTTTGTGCCATATTATGTATCTTTTAATCATCATCCCTGTGATATTGTCTTGCCATGTATCTGCTAGGCATGAACTAACTTGTCAGCTAGCTTACAAACCCAGGTAGCGTAATCAAGGACTATTTAGATACAGGAAAACTAAGATGTGGTGCAGCTGACAAGATTGTTGAGTCTTACAGGATGGATGCATGGAGAATCTTATGGCAAAAAATTCAGAATCGTGCTCTCTGTTAGGCTGAAGATCTCTTCTGGCACAAGCGTTATATGCTGCAACACCCTTTTTACTGCTTGAGTGTAGGCCAAAGGTGAACGATCTTTGGAAGGCCTTTCCTTCTGCCAGAATTGATTAATGGAAAGCAGCCGGCCAGCAGATTGGAGTAACAGTTGGAGTGCCAGGATCCTGACAAAAGAAGTATGCTTTTGCATTAAGATTACTGAGCACTGGCTTTTGTCAATTGAACATCTGTATCCTGCTCCGAGGATTTCAAAGCGTATTTGAAATTCATCCTCCTGGAAAATGAAAGCACGAAATTAGTCCCATGTACGCCAAAGATTGCAATGGGTTTAATCAGAGAAACCTACTATACTGCATCTGGCTTCTCAGCTTATTTAAAACAGCAAGAGTATCTTCAAATCATAGTATATATAGAAATTCCCTGAACAGTAATAAATCAGAACTGCAGTCAAAGAAAATAAACACGCTGCTAGTGAAACTGCCTGTTTGTGCTTGCAATGAACAGCTAAGTAAAACTGAAAACAAAAAAAAAAAACGTGTACACAATTGTTCTTGGTCCCATGCAGTGATCAGTCTACATAAGGCAGCTCACAAAAATCTCTCCAAGATGCTGGTAGTGCCAGTTGTAGAAGCATGGAGAAAACAAGGCTGTCTATTGATCGGTATGTTGTATACTGCAGAGAAAAAGCAGGGAAGCCTGTGTCAGAAGAAAACTTCTGAGCATATTGAAAACGGTGCTGGAAGCATGAAAGTCTGGAGGCAAAATGTATCCCTCATGGGAATGACCACAGCTTGACTGAGTTCCCACAGGATGGGGTGAATATCACCCATGCTGTATTTGGCACTTCGTGCAGTTAATCTTATGCTGCTGTTGTACTGAACAAATGTGAACAAATGTTAACAGGTATATAATGGCACGAAGTTCAGCAGTCCATCCTACCACTGAATCAATTGTCCTGGACTGTGTTGGTGGATCTTTAAGGTTTCTTCCAATCCAAACCATTCTATGATACAGATAGCCTGAAATTTCTGTTTCTTAATGCAAAGGTCGCCTTTATTTTACGGTTTTTGTTTTGGTTTTTATTACTGCTTTTTCCCAACTTGAGACACTGTCAAAAAACTTGGATTTCACAGAGTTTAACTTTCAAAGCGTAGATTATTCTGCCCTTCCTGCCTTAAGAGAGTCTGAAAAAGAACATGAACTTACTGTCTGATGGCGTTCACATTTCCAAAGTGTAGATGTTTCTGTCTACTGCTGCTGGGTGAATATTCAGTGATGGCATAACCCTGGATGATAACATCATCAAACTGAGGCATGGTAGGCTGCTGCTTAATGGAGCTATTTCCTGTGGCCAGACAGAGCAGAGATCTCCATGTACAAGCATCTTGGAAGTTTTATCTTTGTCATTCTCTAACTTCTATTTTAGTGTATTGTATAATAAATCTTACATGAGTGTCTTCTGATCTCATTACAGCTTTCTCCTATGAATATCTAATCTTGGTGAATGAATCTAGCATATTGAAGGATGACTTTTGAGTACCTACTAGTTGAATGATACTGGAAATGCAGGACTGCAAACACCAACTATGAGACTTCCTGCATAGCTGAATCTCTATTTCTGCTATTATTTGCAACCCTGTATGCCACAATCTTTAAAAAAAACCACAACAAAACTCTGAAGAAATTAATGTATCTAGGCTATCCCAATTAGTAGCTATTTAATTCATTAAAAGTTTTACATTTTACCCCTATTACTAGGGGAAAGAGGGAGATACCGTACTGATAAAGAACAACCATTCAAGCCTGACTCAGAACTATAATTGTTGTGGCTTGGTTGAATCTCCAAGCCTGTCTGCAAGAAGAATGGAAGTGTTGAAGTAAAATAAGAGTTGTTTGGGGATTTTTTTTATAATCCTAGGGATACTTAGCGTGAGACAACTTAAAGCAGTTTGGCACACGGGACTGAAAACACGATACATGAGAAGCCAGATACAGCACAAATACACAACAGAAAGGAAAGCGCCTGGGTTTGTAAGCTTCTGAAATGCAGGAATTCAGGTAAATATCTAGTAACTGAAGCATCAAAACCATTTCAACTTCTCAATTTTATGGGTCCTGTCAGACAAAAGTGTGTAGATTCACATAAGGAGAACCCTGGATATAATGGAAGACCATGATACTCCAACCTCAGTGTCAGTTAAAAAGTGTTACTATGATGTTGACCTTAACCTTGATAATACTTTTATAGTATTAAACCAGTATAAAACAGTTTGTTTTTAATATGTTCCAATAATTTTCTAAAATATGAGAAGTTATTTCATCAAAAATATTCAAGACGAATTTTTTTACTAAATGCATAAACTTAAAATCTGTAGTGTGTACTTAAGTTTTAATCAAAATGCAGCTGGAAATGTGGAGTTTAAATATGTATAAAAGTACATTGAGTTGAATTGTAGTTCTTCGTTATATTCTATTTCTTAAGGTTTTATTTTTTGCTTAAATCACATGTGTTACGTGAAAGCCATAGGAACTTTCCTCCTGGGTCTGAAAAAATCCTTCCAGAAAATTTCTCTCTACATGACAAACCTAGAGCAAAGGCTCACTTCTCTCCCTAAAGGAGAGGCTCACTTCTCTCTCCTTCCTTCTGATCACTCCTTATGGTCAATGAACCACATGCTATTTCTCTATATATGTCCTAGGTAGTCTCTTAATGTTTATGACTTAAACTGTTGGCCTGTGTCCTGCTGTGAATACTCAGCAAGTGACAGAGATCTGTTCGGTTGCCCATCCTCAGTGGCATTATTGTTAAGAAGTATTTATTTTGTGGGTTATTACTTGTAGGTCTTTGTTCTAAAGATCTATCTTCGATTCTGGTGGTAACTGACACTGATGAAGGGAGTGATATTGACTTTTTCCACAACCTGCACCTGTGAGCCCGCCTGCAAACACTTTGTCCATTTTCCCCAACATAGGCTTTTCAAGTCTCCACATCACCCTGTATCTGAAAGCCAATCACTTTTAGCAATAACTTCTCCTACTCAGTTTTATGTCATATTTGATTTATTTGGCTAATGCAAGATAACTTTTTAAAACAAAGCTAATACCTGTTTGCCTTCCAGGCTGCATGCACAATAACATTGTGGCCATTAGAATAGTTCCTGATGTTTTTCCTAGGTCGATGCATACTGTCTAGGCTACTTCTGAAAATGCATTTATATACAGATATAAAAAGTATTTCTTCCTGTTCCTCCATCAAAATACAGGTCTGGAAAATGCACCCTTTTTAAAATCTTGCAATATACTAAGCTTTATGCCCTTTGATCATAGCCACTTATACAATAAATTTGGTTTTTTCTGGGTGCTTGGGCAAAACATATGTGAAGTATAGGCTGAGTGAATTTTAATTTCCACTTTATGGTTGTGGATACTTGACTCAAAGTAGTCATGTATGTATTTAAACCAAGGCATCAGGTATAAAAGATGGAGTCTTCCATTCTGGTAAAAACCTTTTAAGATGTCACTCTGGTTTTATTTATTGTTTTGCTATACTCTGCAGTGAACATGAGGAGAGACAGCAGATAGGATCCAAGGATCAGACTTCTTGTGGCATGTGCTTATGAATGTCCTGATGATCCATGTTAGCTTGCCACCACAGGAACACCATGATTTCTCTTCACTCCCAGCTCAGAGAGATGGAGTGTTTTGTGGCTCTAATAAAGCAGCACATCTCCATGTCCATATAAGCTCTGGTATGCTTCAACTCCTGGATGATCTAAAGCTTACCTTAACACCTCATTATTCTAGAAGTTGCTCAGCATTTGTGTTATAAACACCAGGAATACATTTTAAAGCAAATATGCAACAGTGCCAGACAAATGTCTCCCCAAACCATAGTATAAGAGAAATTTTTTAATGCCTGAAGTCTATCTAAATGGTGAATGTGTTCTCAAGGTATAAAATAGTTGTGCCTAGATACATCTTCCTTCCAAACAGAAAGAAATGGGACACCTAAGGAATTGGTTCATTTTATTTAGGATGGTGAATGATTTGGTTGTATACAAATAGTATTGACTCTTTAGACCATGATGGGCCACATTTATTGTACCTATTTTGCCACTTTTGAATGTGAAGGATTTTTGTCTGTGTAGATTTTTAAGTAATATCTGTCTGCCTATTACATGCTCTGTTAGTTTTAGATCTGGATGTGCAAGTTTTACAATGTGACATTGAAAAAAAAATCTGTAGTTATGTAATGATTGGAAAGCAGGGCAATTTTTTTTCCATATTCACTTTGTGCTGGGCTCTACAAAAGAGGTCAATGTCATTATTCCCTTTTTGTAGTAGGACAAAGAGCCTTAAGGAGAAGTGAAATTAATTGCTGCAGGTAAATGTGTAGTAAAGCCCTGATTTCTTCATTCTTGTCAACAGCCACATTTGCCCTTGTTTCTGTTCGTTATCCCCTTGTGTTTAGTACTTACTCGTGCTTCTGTCTGTCTTGCCTTTTGTTTCTATACCCTTTTCTGTTCTTTGGTCCTCAGCATAGGTGGCATTTGGGGTTCTTAAGAATGGTTACCTGCAGGAACCTTCCTTTCTTCTCAGACTCACAGTCAGGTTTACAATGCAGCGTTAAAATCCCATAAGAAACCTCACCCCATTCTTAAGCTGTGGGATGAAGTGTGCACAGTTGCTTCTGGGAGATGGTTTAGACCAATTACATTGAGTGCAGAGATTAAGCAGTTTCCATCAATACACCCTTTGGAGAAATCAATTGTCAAATCATACCATGGGAGATCTTTCTGAAGTTTATAGATTGAATGAGTGAGTTTTAATAGACAGCAAAAGGGAAGGCCTTCCATGTGCTGTCTGAAATACCTGTTTCAACATGAAAAGCATGGAGCCTTCTCAAACCATTGAGCACTGATTAACCTATTTTGTTTGGGTAAGCAGCATTTTTCCCTTATAAAGCACTGAATATTTTAATAAAAACTTTTGAAAAAACGTTCAGGCTGATACAAATTTCTGGACTAGAACCTCCACTCTGAGTAAATAAAAGGGAGTCAATGAAATAATGTATAACTAAAATACAGCATTTTACTGGAGGTCATTAGGCAAACCTAATTATAAAAGTGACTATCATTAGCTCCACTGCACTGAGACCTGCACTGGGCACTTGGCAACTAACTAGAACATGATTGTACATACATATGGTCAAATTTCTGTGAAAGAGGGAAAATCTGCCAGAGAGGGAGAGCAGATTACCCTGCAGGTCTTGTCTTTTTTTTAGTGTGTTCTAATATCTTATATTCACACAAAAATGCAAACTCTCGAAGGGCTGAAGAATTCACATATGTTGGCAAAGGTTGCTCGCTTTGCACATGTTTATGCCATGTGAGGGTGTGGGCTACACACTTTTCCAAGGAACTCACAGGGGTAGAAAAGGTAATTGATTCACTACTGTTGTATTTGTCAGCATGAGAGCTATCAAAACAGATCTGTAGATAAATCACTTCATGAACGTTTTAGAACATGTTTGTCCTATCAAGATAAGCCTCTCCTCCCAGATAACCAGCTGTGTCAGATTGCTCCAGTGAAACTCTAGCTGTTCACAGATCAATCTGGTTTAGGTTAACTCGGTCCCAGTTGTATGTTTCCTCATGAGATGTGTTGCCTGCCAGGTGGTGTGGGAGCTACAAACAAGCACTCAGCGTAATAGGGGATGTCACTTTGCTTTTACGAAGATGGTGGAAAGAAATCCAAGTCCCCTCTCTTTTCCTCTCTTTTTTAAATGTCTGGGCTCTATCTCAGCATCTACGGTTCAGTTTCCCCACTACAACCGGACCTGGCTGTGCTCAGCCAGCCGGGAAAGCCTGCCCTCCACTGCCTGCATTCCTGAAAGGCAGCAGCCAGGGAATTAATTGTTCAGCAAAGTGTCTTGACTGCTGGGGCTGAAGAACAGAGTGGACATGTACAGCTGGTACTTTATTCCTATGTGCCTTACAGGATGAAATTGAGGCCGCTCCATACTCTTTAAGGGTGGGTGATGGTTGGTCCTGAGCTCACTCGGTCGTCACTGGTATCGCATCCATCCACTACAACCAAAAGATGCACCCAGAACCAAACAAAAAGCAGCCACTGCAGCATGGCACGGAGCCCTGCTGACCAGCTCAGCCTTGTCATGTTGCTCAGCACTACCAACCTACCACAAGACATCTGCTTTCAGAAATCAGCTGGTTTCAACTTGTTTAAAGACCCATGTCCCACAGTGTGGCCCTACTCCAACTCAACCTGTCTTACCTAGCAGAAGGGATAGTGGCATTTGGCCTCTGGGAGCCAAGGCACGCACCCATGACAGACCTCAGCCAACTTGTCCCTGGCTGCAGAGCTTCCTCGAAGTCCAAGGCCATTTGGGGTAGGAGGTCAGCTTACAGCAGCCTGAAACCACTGCAGCTTCACTAATGCAAATGGCTTCCCATTGCTTGCTATGTTTGTAAAGCCTGCTACAAAAGGCACCCTAGTAAGAGGGACGCCCTTAAAAATGACTTACCTTCAGGAAGAAATTGATTGCTATGCAGGTTGGAATGACAGCAAGTATTATTAAGATTTTTACATTGTTTATTTGTTGAAGAGGAAACCTTAGTCCCTCAAAAATCAAATGGCCAACAACATGTGCTGTTACCTTAGAGATGCTTTCAGGTTTGAAACTGTATATCCAGAGCAGTTTACAGAAAAGAGAAACATCAGAATACTCTGACCATAGTAAAGACACCCAATGGTTGTGACGCCAGGGAAGCGAGGTTTTTTTCTTAGGGAAAGATTTACTTAGGGGCAAACTGTTGTCCATCACCTTGCCTCCAAGCCCCCTGTTAGCACTTCTGAACACAGTACACAACTTGCAATGGTTTGAGCACAGCACTCCAGATGTTCCTCCACCTCCATGGCTCAGCTTTGTTTTGTTCCCATCCACCTTCACAGTGTTATTTACAGAATTTAGGCTTAACCCTGGAGTGGCTTCAGTGAGAGACAAGGCCATAAAAACATCGTTCAGCATCTCGTGCACCTGTGTCCCTCACAGGGTCAAGCTTTACAAGAAGAGAAGCAATCAGCTTCATGGAGGCAATCAAATTGTTTTCAGCTAAGCAAGTAAAGTCTTGGAAACCTGTTGCTCTGCAAAGTAATTTCTCTACTGTAAATGCACAGAGTTTTCTGAGGTAAGTAATCCACCTTCAACTTCTTATGAAAAACTTCAGATCATTGAAAACATGTAACCTCTAAAACTAAGTGCCATGCATCATCCGACACAGTAACTGCTGCAGTCTGCACCATGAGCACAAATGTCAGCCCTACAGCAGAAATGAATAGTTATTCTCATATTTTACTTCAGGTGAGAATTGTTGCAATCAAACCTATTGCTCCACATAAGTGATTTAGGAACACTGGTCCTATCTCTTTGCAATTGTCAGTGAGTTTTGCATGGATGGTTGTGTTTTGCTTATAAATCAGCACTTGATTGCCCCTCCCTTTCCAGGAGGCATCTCCTCCAAGGGATGAAGCCTATTTGTCTACTTATTTCAAGGTGTCAGGAAACCTGATAGTTTGACAATCCATCAGGTGGTACTTAGCTTTGGTAAAAAGTTGCTTGTTCTCTTAGCTGCTGAGGATAAAATAAAATACAATACTGAGGCAATGAAAACTGCAACAGAAAGAAAAATTAAGAGAAAGAATTTACGATCAACCAAAGATAAATGCAGAAGAAGGAGTAAGTACAGGCTCTTCTGTGTGGGTTGGGTTGCATTTCAGTTTATTTTTGTTCTTTAACAGAATCTTTTTTTCATGCCTCTTGCTGTTTATTTGGGAATATGGTACTTTAGCAATGAACATGCACTAGAAGAGTGCACAGTGTCTCTAGAGGCCATAACAAGAAGGATATGGATTTTCAGTTTGACTATAGAGCTATGGGCAATCTGCTTTTGTTAACTATGTAGCTCTAAGGTGCTCTGTGTGTCCATTAACCTCAGTAGAGCCTGCAAACAAGTTGGGGCCCTTGTTGGCTTTCTCAAAATTGCTTTCTGCTTGCCTTCTCAGCTCTCAAATGCAGGCTAATATCCACTGGTGTTCCTTGGAGTGAAGGGACCTGGTGTTTTAAATGTATCTTAGAATGTGGTTTAAGTTAAACTTTCTCCTAATTGTTGAACCTAAACGGAAAGAAGGCTATTTAGAAATACTGCTTGGGGGTAGGGGGGGAAGGCATTAAGTCTGCCATTCTAAAGGAATCTGTCAGTATGGGCCCCTTCTAGTTGCCCTATTAGGGCTTTCCTGGTCTGCATAAGGGCAGTTGTATGGTATTGAACAGAAGGTGTAGCTAGCCTAATGTTCCTGCCTCTGAGATGATGAATTAAGCAATGATTTAGGCGATGTATGCCTGGAAAAAAAAAAAAAAAAAAAAAAAAAGAGTATAAGAAGAGGGAAAAATTAAATTATGCATCCATTTACAGCTCAGGCTTTTTCTGACTCCAAAGAGGCCAAACATCCATAAGTAACATTTGAATGGATTAGTAATCAGTAATTCTTTCTAGATTTCTCTTCCACAAATCTGTCTACCTTCCCCTGGAGCCCATATAAAGATTCAGCTTCTTATGGCAGGTGATTCCACTGAATGGCACTCCTTTGCTTGTTCTGAACTTGTTTTCTGCTAGCTTTAACTATTTTCCACACTTTCCCTGCGGCTTATACTTTCATAATCTCTGCTATATCAAGTCAACTTGCTTCAGAATGAGGAGTCCTAATTTATTTAGCTGTTCATTGCTAGACTTTCAAGTTTCTCCTCAACTGAATCTTCACTTTGAAGGTCTGCATCTGGAGGTGCAAGAAATGACTTCAGGCTCATGTTAGCAGTGTACATAAACTTAGTTGTTTGATGGACACTGATATGCACTGTAGCCGCTTGCTCTCTTTCAGCTATACATTATTTAAGTAATTATAATTATAATACATAGAGAAAAAAGCAGAGTTTGTGTTCAAATGTCAGCAAACTGAAGTAGTGATGTGTGGGGTTTTTTCCCAAGTGGCACCAGTAAAGCATACTGTGATGTCAGTTATGCATATGCATGGCTGTATTCACTTGAAGTGGCAATAGCTAAACTGCAAGTGGCACAAAGCCCAAGAGCTGTTTAGTTTCACTGGAAACCAGCCCCTCTGAGTGAGCGCACCTGCACGGGAGGTGTGTGCACTGACTGGTGTGAGGAGAAAGCTATGAAGAAAAGGCCCAGAATAACTCTGATGGCTCGCTATGGCAAGCCTGGAGGCGTGCCCTTTTTGGCACTCTAAGCTTTAGCAGATACGCTGCGAGAAATAAGGGTTGTGGCGCGAGTGAGGAACTGGGAGAGTAACAAATACTGGCGGGCAGAGCCCGTTGCTGCAGAAGCCTGGAATGTTAAGGCAGAGGAGTTTGTGCGCTCTTGTCTGTTTTAGCTTGTCTCTGCTTTGCCTCACAATGCAAGTGATTCATTGCTTTTATGTTTTGCTCAGGGTGGGGCAATTATTACTTTCCTGGTTTGCTAAAAATAAAGCTGAATCATGACTAAAATATTATTCTTTAAAAGAAAAAAAAAAAGGGCAAAAAGGTGATGTCTCGTGTAAGTAACTGGACTTTTATTCAGAACGTGTTTATACTATGGGTTTTAATAATAAATGTGTTTCTTAAATAATGAACAACTTGTGCCACAATCTATTTTTACTTAATCAGACCTCTATTTATTGCTAACGTATGTTCCCTTGCACAATAAGGTGCAGTATTCTTTTCCTATTGCTATTTATTCTTTTGGCATGTGGTTCTCCTTCTTGATTGATCAGTACATATCCCTCTGTGGAACGCCAAGCTGTCTTATTTAAAAAACATCAAAATGAAGCATACTGACCTGTTGGGTTTCCTGATGTGACAGTGGTGGACTTAAAAAAAAAACCCCACAAAAAAACCCCTACCCCACAACAATCAGCTGCTTATCTTTTGCTATAACTAGCAGATGTTGACTGGCATTATGTTGGGCCTTGCTGCTAATCTGCTCTCTTTTTAACAACTGGAAAATTACTGTTGCACTATGTGTTCTGGAATATTGGTAGTGTTGGATAATATATATTTTTCATGCTATGCAAATATTATTTGTAATTAACTCTTACTTTCTCGAGGCATTTAGATTGTGTCATACTCCAAGCAGGCAGGGAAGAACTATGGATTTCAGAAATGCATATCCTGCGGTTCCCTGGCCTAGCAATGGTCTGTATGGGTGACTCAGTGATTCCTGCTGCAGAGGTGTGTAGTGACTGCTGCAAGGCCGTTGCCTGACCATTTTCTCCGAGAAGTCAGGAGTGATCAGGACAGTGCTATGTAAGACAGCTTTCTGAGAGTGATTGCCTCTCTTGACCTGAGACAGGCTGTCTTCTGTTGTGGAGCGTGTGTGTGTCTTTCGATGGGATGTAACTGGAAGGTAAAAATGGAGCTTAGGCAAGTGGAGAGACCGTGGCCCTTGTCTGAAAGAGGTAGCTAACCTTGTTAAATGGAGTACAAGCTGTCAGATCAGCTATGCGACAGCCGTGCTTCTGGGTGTTGCTGGGAGGGGTGTTTGGGGTAGCCACAGGAGAGCACGTTAGGTGTTCAGAGTTTCAAAGAGGCAGGAAAGCAAAGGTGAGCACCCCTGTGGAGGGGATGAAGGGGAGCGTGTAATGACCCCAGCGCTCCCCACGGCCTGTTCACTGTTAGGAAGAGGTGCCGGGGGCGGTGAGGTGCAAGGGCTGCCTCCAAGGGCTTTCCGGACCAGCACCACCTCGGCTGGCTGCGGAGCTGGTGTCCATGGCTGTCGGTGTGCCACGACTGGAGGGAGATGGGCCTTGAAATGAAGACTAGTAGTTTCTCGGGAAAGGCAGTGGCCCTGGGCATGGACCGTCCTGTAAGTACTGCCGAGAGCCGCCCCACATGGAGCGCAGTGTCGATTCAGGGTGTGGCCGTCCCAGGCCGGCTGAGAAGCCGGTGCCTGCGGCATCCTCTGCCCCGCTGTCCCCCAGTGCGGCGCTGGGGTCCCCTGGCCCCTTCCGTCACCCCCCCCCCACCTCCGCGGCCCCTGCAGACCAGCCCCCCGCGGCCGTTGCAGCCCGAGCTGCCGTTACAGCCCTGGGGCCGCCTGGCGCCGCCGTTACCGCCCCGCCCGGTGGCCCCGCCCGCCACTGTCGGCCCCGCCCTTCCGCAGGACCCCTCTCCGCCGCCGGAGCTGCCCTTACAACGCCTGCCGGCCCGCGGCGCCTCCGCCCGGCTGGTTGCTCGGAGGCGCGGCGTCTCCCCCGTCCTCCGGCCCTGGGTCCCGGGCGGCGGCGCCTCCCGTCGGCCGATCAGGCGGCAGCTCTGTGCGGCGGGCGGGGGAGGCGGCGGAAGGGGCGGCCCCGGCTGGTTGGGGTCCTGCGCGGCGGCGGCGGCGGGCGGGCGGATCGGTGTCTCCTTCACTTCGCCCTCCAGTGCCAGCGGCTGCAGCAGCGCGGCCTCCTCACGGCGAGACCCGCCCGCGCCCCCGGTCCCGCTCCGCCCGGCCACGCCGTCCTCCCGCGCTAGCCAGGTGCCGGCCCGGGCTGCGACCGGCCCCGCGGGAGTAGGGAAAGCGGGAGGGGTTCGCCCGTGTGCGAGCGGGCGGAAGAGGGGCGAGTAGGGCTGGGGGCCGCGCGGGGTCGGGGGCGGCGGGGCCGGGAGCGACTTCCCCAGGGCCCGGGTTAACGGCGGGGCGGGCTGGGAGCGGCTGAGAAGGGGGCAGCTGCGCGTACGCGCCTTTCCCCTCCGCCTCCCCCATGGCCTCCGCAGGCGCCGGGCCCTCCTCGGTGTGCGGGCCCGGGCCGAGCCGCAGTTACATAAGGGACGGCGGGGCGGGCGTGGCGGGAGGGGGTCAGGCCGGGATGCCCAAGATGGCCGCGTGGAGGAGTTCACCTTGCGGTGGCAGCGGGCACCGCTCGCCCTGGCGGCGGGCCTGGCAGCGGCGGCGGGCCCGGGCCCCGGGCGCAGGGGAAGGACCTGGCGCTGGGCGCCGCCAGCCGGGCCCTTGCTTCCCTGGAAGGGTGTGCCGCCGCCCCGCGCGTCCCGGCCTGCCTTTTCGCACGTTCCTTTTCCCTTTGCGTGTCTTTCTCTTCAGGGAGCCTCTGCTCTACTCCCGCTTTCGGTTTCTGAACACGTCGTTCGCTTTCGGACGCTTGGTTCTAACCCTTCTCCGCAGGGTCTCTAAATTGGCCTAGCTATGGCTACTGGACTAGCATGTCCTTCCAGATATAAGTAGGGAGAGAGTTGAAGCAAGGGTAACGAGGTGGTTTTGGGGGTGGTTTTTAAACTTATTCCTTTTTAAGCTTTAGTAGCAGTGTAAGTCTAAAGGTCACTGGTGTGTCCAATGTATTTTAACAAAGTATTTTTTTTAAATATAAATGTTGCTATTTACACTACTGGAATGCAGTTTCAGTATAGTTATTGCCGTGTGTTTTAGAAATAGCCTGAGTACTTAAGGTTTTTATTATAGCTTCATCTAGCCTTTCTAGCCCAATCTTCGATAGCTTGAGATCTTAAAATTCTTAGAAATCTTTATTGAAGTCTTCAGCATTCTTTTAATTGCGGGGTTTTGCAAGAGTTTGGAAATATTACCTCGAAGGAAAACTGTGACACAATAATTGTAATAACAGTAATATATTTTTTCTGGTTTGGGGATGATTTTTTTTTTCTTTTTATAGAAGAAAGCACGTTTGTGGGTCCTGAGTAACAGATTAATTAAACTTTAGTTTAGAGTGTCATGTAACAAAGATCAGGGGAGAGCTCCCACTTGATTCTTGTAGATTCTGTGCTTTTGAAATGAGGAATAGGGTTATCTGATAGTTTCTCATGTTATTAAAGGTTACTTGTATTTTAATCACTTCTAATGAGTAGTTTTTAACTGAAAGGCACTTCAAAATAGGGTTGAAGAACATCTGATGATAAGAATTTGCAAAACTAGCTAACTTGCCGACACTGGAGGACACAAATGATTTTTTTTTTCCCTTCCCCTCCCCCCCCCCCCATTTTCTTTTAATGAGCATTCTGATGATGGCACTGGCTCATCAGGTATTTAGTATATGCAAAATTAACTCTTGGTTTCCTCTTCTCTTCCTCCATCCCTGTTAGTATAAGGTTAGAACAGCCATGTGGCAGTTGTACTTCGTTTTAACTTTTTAGCACAAAATTTGCATCTGTAGGCTGGAAGATATGATAAATGCTGGTTCATTTCCTTGCAGTGGGAAGGATGCTTAACTAGTCGAGAGAAAATGGCAACATCCTTTTTACTGTAGTAATCCTTTAACTTTAGTCCCAGATACTAGTTTAACTTCCTAGAACATTACTGCTTAGTATAAATTTCTTCTCTGTAGTTATAGTCTGATCAGATTGGAAATACTGACAACAAAAGTGAAAAGTTTATTTACTTAACTGTAAAAGCATGTCTGTGCTAAAGGCTAGCACAAAACTTCAGAAATAATTAGTCTTTTGAAGACACTCATTAGAAGTGAGACCCATTAATTAAAAGAAAAATACATAGCTAAACTTTCTCTAAATTATTTTAAACTGCAAATGAATTGTGCAGTTGCTGTACAGCAGAAATTTAGAGGGGAAAGAGGCATGTTCCCACACTTTCTCCTAACTTGTTGTACCATCTGCTTTTTTCGTTGAATAAATAATAGGAATCATTTAATATCTTGTCACTGGGATTAGTATATTTTCTGCTATAGATATTTTTTTTTTCTCAGGACATGTTATTTATTATGCACTTGAACCTGGACTGAGACTTTTTAAGCTTCAAATGCTCTGAATAATTTTTATGTCTCTCTTTTTTTCTCTCGTGTGTGGTTTTCTTTGCTTGTTTTGAGGCCCTTTACTTACAACTCTATGGAAAAACATACTTGGTTTATGTTCTCAAGCAACTGCTGGGTGTCTTGTTATAGTGGTCTGGTTGTATAGAACTCCTTACAAAAGAAGGATTTTTACTTTTTTTTTTTTTTTAGTGAGACTGTGAATGTAAAAGTTTCTGCTCAGAGGAGGTTGAAGGTATCCTCTTATGGCTTAGGGTGATGGAGTAAGATACTCTGGAAAACTGCATTAGAAATTGTAGAAAGATCCAAAACAGTCTTGTTCCTTACCATTGCTTGCTAAAATTTTATTATTTCCTTGTTGTTGTGTTCTCAAAACAGGCAATACATGACAGGTGTAATTGTGGTTTGTTTTGGTTTTTAACGTGGATGTCCTCTGAAACAACAGAATGGAATGGCACCCTATAGGAAAGTTTTCTGAATTGGATGTTCCAGGAAAGTTTTCCCTTTAAATATAGATAAGGCCAAGAAATGATCAAGTTTCCCTTGATCCTGTATTGCAGAATATAGTTATGATGCAGATATGTACAATTCTATAGCCAGGTGCTGAAAATTTAAATATTGATTAAAAGTAAGGTATAAAACTGAAAGTAATCTTTTCTGCTTTCATTTGAAAGTTAAACGTGTGAGACTATTGCTCTTTTTGAGGTTCTGAAGATATTTTCCCATTTACTTAAAAAGCCAACCCACCCACCACCACCCCCCGCCCCCCACCAAAAGAAACCCCAACCAACAAAACCAAACCA
>WTSP01023151.1:0-12283 GCA_025331215.1 Actenoides lindsayi | reverse complement strand
ATACCAGTTGCATTCGGCCCTGAAAGTTTCTCAGCTGTTATACCTTTCCTTATATGTGAACAATGCTGCAACTTTAATATGATTTTAGTTTTTAAAATCATCCCCAGTCATCATTCCACAGGCACACCTAGTGTACTTGTCTATATTACTTAAATTGTACATTCCAAATAAAGGTATTTTGGGGGTCTTAAGTTTAGTAAACAGGATGTTTAGTAATCCCTTTTGTTTCTGATCACTTTGACAGTTTGGGAAATGATAGTACCTACCTGCTGAAATCAAGGTCCTTCTCTTTATAACAACTTTATATATAAAGGTTTTTCTTCATGTTTTAGTAAAAATTTGTTTTGAAAGCCTGTGAAATGCTTTTTGAACCCAAGAAAGTCAGAAAGAAACATGAGCAGAGAAAGGAAGTGGTTCTCAATCAAAATTAATTAAGATCATTTGTTCTATGGGAAAATACTAAGTGGCATTCTTCATTATCTCACCCAAAAAGTGTTTAATCCGAGCCACCACTGGGAACAAGCTATAAAATAAGATCTGCCAGTGGGACTTTGTGTGTTGCTGGCTGTGCTTGCTGAGGGTCTGGGGAGCTGGCGCCAGTGTTGTCATGCTGTGCAGGGCTGGCTGAGGGGGTGTGCCAGAGGGAGGCCTGGGCACAAGTTCCACTGTGCATGACGTCTTCTTCCCCTTGCACACCGTATTCGGGAACAGGTCTTTCTTTCCTAAGTGGACACTTAAACAGGGATTTTGTTCTGTTTCATTAGTGATTTTGAAAGCCAAGGGAATATTGGAACAGGCTGCCCAGAGAGTTGGTAGAATCTTCTTCTCTAGAGAGTTTCAGAACCTGCCTGGATATGTTCCTGTGTGGCCTGCCCTATGTGATCCTGCTCTGGAAAGAGGGTTGGACTTGATGATCTCCAGAGGTCCCTTCCAACCCCTACCATTCTATGATTCATTGAAAGGATGATCTTAGTAGGTCAGCATAGCTTGGGCTCAAACCAATCATACTGCTGCATGTCAACACATGATTAATATCTAAACCTTACTATATCCACTGACAATGTAGGATGATTTAGCAGAATCAAGGTGAATACTTTTCATGTGCTTAGTCATGATTTTTATATAGATCAGGGAATTATATATTTTATATTAATTTGTCTACCTTCTGAACAATCAATGATGAGCTTTCTTCATATGCTCTGTATATTAAAAATGACAGCTGTGTATTTATATGACATCTAGCGACAATAGCTGTATGTAAGCGCAGAAGGAGAGTAAACTATTTTTTATAACATACAGTTAAGATGAAGGTCATTATTGTCTTTGTGTTTTCTCAGATGTGCCTGGGTTGCTAAAGTGGTAAGTTAGGCAAGTACTGCATCAGATCTCAAAGGAATCATTATTTAAGTATTTTGTGTTTTCCAAAAAACACCATTAAAGTATATTCTGAGTGAGAATAAAACTGAAGCTGACTTACAGTCATGGGAAAAAAAAAAATTCATTTACCTAGTTACTACAGAAGTCTTGGTAGTTGGCCTATCGAAGGACCTTTGAGAGACATGAGGGATGATGCATCTCATAACAAAACAGTGAAGAGAACATGGAAGGTAGAAATCAACTTATAACATTGAAGACCTATTTCTTATTTTAACTCATTACAGTATAGAAGACAGAAGTTGAGGAGCATGTAGATCTATTTCTTAGATCAACAGAGAGTAAGTCAGTGTCAGAATTTCTCTTGCACCCTTGTTCAGTAGCTGTGATAGAAAAGATATCCCTTTGTAACAGATGGGAATGCTAAAACACATTCAGTTTTATAAAGTGCTGATAAAATGTGGTACATATAGACTTTTTATAGAAGTTTGTGTTCTGATACAAATATTAAGTGCTTTGTAATGTCAGACTTGAAGCCATAATTTAATCAAGTATTTCATGCTGTAAAACCTAGTGTTACTTAAAAATAAAAGTGATATTTATTCAATAGACAAGAGAAAGAACATTGCACAGCTTCCCATCTATAGTTCTCACTTTCTGTAGAATATCATAGGGTATAAGAGTATAGAAGAAAATAATTTAATGGTATTTGTACAGAAATATACAATGTTACTTTGATTTTCCTTATACATTTAGTACGTACATGTGACTTATCAAGCAGTGTTTACTTTGATCAGGGAGTAGAAGTGGCTTTTATGTTGGCCTAGTGGGTCTATTCAGAACTTTATATCCCTCCATAAAGTTACTCTGTTAGATTCTTCTTGTACTAAATGTGTACAGTGCATAAGCCCATCACTGCAGCATAAGGGAACAAGTAGTACACAGGAGTACAGTAGTAATAACTGTAGTACAGCAGTACACAAGAAGTACATAGGAATATAATTTTTGTAGATTAGCCCTCAGTGGGGTTTTTGGTTTTTATTCCCAAGCTTGCAGACATGGACATGGAGTAACTAGAGCTAACTGCACATAGGAGAGTATGTGCTGTCATATATATTCTGCATATATACATATGCAATCAAACATATATCTCTTGTATGCTATTTTGTGTGTTTTCATTAGCCTTCTATAGTGCTCTAATTTGGCAAATGCTGAGTCATAATTTGGCATAATTTAAACCATCTCCATTAATTATCTGAGTTCAATATTTTATGCTGTAAATCTTGACAGCTACTTTCCTGACTGGCATGACAAAACCACTCTGCTATGATCAGAGTGCACTTTCCTAACAAGATCTGAGGTGACAGCCCACACTCCATTGGAATAATTATGTTGCACAGTTATTTGAGAATACAATCTCTAACTGCCACACCAAATAGTACATTACAAATTGGTGTTATACCCCAATTAAATTCATAATCATTTTTTATATCTCAATTAGTCTCCCACTCAATTCCTGTGCAAACTTTAAGTCTGCCTCCATACTCTTCTACTGACTGCTGATGAGGAGGGTTTCCCTATTTTTAATTAAATCTTCCCAATTTATAATTCTCTTTCTCCCTTCCAGACCTTCGTATCCCTCACTGCACAGATCACCTTGAGTCACATGGACTATTTCCATCGTTGCAACTTTTTTGTTGTGCTACTGGAGTGAAAAGGACAGTAAACAAACCTGAAAGAGCAATTCATGCCTACCTTGCCTCTACTCGTTTGTGCTGAAATGAAAAATACTTCCAAAGAAGAGAACTGTGCTACAGTATAAGGAGAAAATATTTTAGCGGTCCTGTATATGAAACTTGTGATGATGTCTCTAGAAACTCTGCATAGGACCATGGCCTCAGAATTGAAAATGTTTTTATCTTATGCGGCATAAAATTAAGATATTTTTATTAAAAACCCACAATTTTAATCTGCAACCTAAAGTGATATGTTAGACAAATTCTTTAATTAAAAAAAACAAAACCAAAGAGTCATTTTCTTAATTTCTTCATTAGATCAGTACCTATTTAAAGAAAAAAAGAAAAAGTAAAAAAAAGAAAGATCATATCAGAGATTGTCTGGAGTATGTCTAGAGAATATCTATTCCCAACTTTAGACAATGTTCACCCACCTTGTCCTTTCTAGGAGGCTCACTAAACAGTCAAATATAGCCTACCTTTATTATTTAGGACCTTTGCTGGCAAAGATAATAGTTACCAACCACCTTTAAAAACCTAAGTTTCAAGAAATATCCTACCTTTCTTATGCTAAAAACCAGTATGCCTCATTTTTCTAACATTCTTCCTTTAGGACAAAACTTTTGAATACAAATAGACTGCAGGACATCTGAAAGTTGGTTAACATTCTTCTTTCGCTCCCCCAAAATAATCAAAGAATAATATCATCATAATGTAAATGTAATGAGATTGCTTAAAAAATATAGTATCACATAGTTATATGTGACAAAATGTGGACCACAATGGCACTGACTTAATCAGGAAATGGTTAGACATGATGTCATGGTTGCCAATCTAAGACATCCCAATTGCTAGTTAAACAAGTGACATTTATCTAAGGTCCCTTTCATAGTACTTTTGAAGAACCAACATAAAAACAGTTGTGCAGAGTAGAGATGTTCTGCCGTATGTGCAACAGTCTGATGGTGCAGAATGGCAAAAAAAAAAAATGCTGAAATGCCTGAAAACAACCCAGGCAGCCTATACAATATAAAGTTCACAGTGTATCTTGAAAGCCATAAATCATGTCTTGCATGTATTCAGGTTTTCATTTCTGGGGCTAAATTACGCTGCATTGTACTTAGTAATGAAAGCATCAACCTTATTTTTTTTATTATATCAAGATTTAGCAATTTATCTATTTAGCAATGTAGATGGATAGGAATCTATCAGCAAGACACATATACTGAAGAGAGAGAAATTTAAAGGTGTAAAACATAACAATAAATAAATATCCTACCACCAGAAGGGCAAAGAGAAAAAGAAAGATAAGAAAGGACAGATGTGTATCAGTGTTTTGCCACTCAAAAATGAAAATAACATCTAATTCTTCATGTTTAATTTTCTATTACTCTAATTTCATGTATTACTTAAAATATTATCTCCAGTGAAATCCTTCGCAACAGCTTATTCTTCCTTCATTTTGAAGATATGAAATTCCATGGCTCAAATATTATCGTTAATTTATTGTAAATCCATTTGAATAAGTGTATAGTACTTCCTAATACCCTCCATTTTTACTAGGAGTATGCTAATTCTTGCAAGCAGGTATTAAAATAAAATTAAAATATAAAACTAAGAGAACACACAGACAAAAAGTCAAAACTTCAGAAAACACTACCTAAAAACTGCAAGCACTGAATTATTAGACTTGCAGTTTTTTTAATAATGGTTACTGGTGGATGTCCAATCACATTAGCTTTAAATACACAATTTTTGCCAAGTGAATGAGAAAAGAGGACAGCAGGATGAAAATTATGATATTTTCATTTTTTCTTACATTTCTACAGGGAGATTTATGGTAGAATAGTTCTGGATGATCTTGCATGCTCTAAAACTGCATGTTACCAAGTGATAAGAAAAATAGATATTTTAAGTAATATAAAGCAGCAGAAATTGTAGCTACATGCCTTTCATCCATTCTTTATATTAATACTCCAAATATGTTGTCACTTCAATACATCCTGCTGATGGCTTCTAAAATACACATTCTGTGTTCCTTATAGAGAGTTCACTGGCTTTTTGATGGAAAAGGTCCACCAAAATTATGTAATTCCTCCCCACCAACACTTAAAATGTGATATGCAGAATCAATTCATTCTCTATTTACTGCCAGTAGTATTTGTCCAGATGTGGTGGCTAGCTCCAACTAAAATAAGCAGATTTTCTGTTTCAGCTGTCAATGGGGCCTATGAAGGTGGAAAGAAAATACCAGTATACCAGGAACTCAGACCCTTACAGAGCTCTTCTGGTCAGTGTTTTCTTTCAGTTGACACTGTACAGTATAGACAATAAGAAATTTGCACCACTTTCCAGTTGTTTGCTCCCTCTACATGTTTTGGCAGAAGAAGGGAGTACATAGATCTTTGTCTCTTAATATCTTGGTTTCAAAAATGAAGATACATGATAAACTACAAAGCAATGATCTAATGTAAATTCTGTAAAAAGTACTTAATGATTAATATGTATTAAGGTTGTTATACCAAACGAAGAGCAGAGGGAAACAATTCATAGGACATTTACTTAAACTTCAGCACTCTTAACCTGGAAGCTGATCAAATCTCCATCAGAAATAGATCTGAAAGAATAATTCTGAGAGCATACATACATCTCCTACTTTTATATGATTTTGAATTTATTCCACAGTTTCTGTCAAGATGTGGAGTGAATTTATTTACTACTTCCAATTCAAAATCTAAAAGATGCAAACTCCTTGTTCTGTATAGAAGGACCATATTATATATTCTTAAACTAAGCAATTATTTTTTCAGCTTGGTGAGAATTAAGATTATTTATTAACATATATAAAAAATATACATGCTGTATAGAAATATATTCAGGAACAAATTTCTTCATCAAGGTGTCAAAAGATATACTTTGTTAAGCATATGTTCAAGAGTTTTAGCAAATGATTTAAGATCACTTTTACATGTCTTGCTGTATTAAAAATCCAGGGAACCTATTAAGAGAGATTAATAATCTCTTTTTATTGTATATGGCTAACAATACATACAGCACATTTTCTTTAAACCAGTTTACGTATCAGGAGAAGATCCATAAATGGCTTCTGAGGACTTTTGAGAAATCATGAAAATGTTTCAGTTGTTATGCCAATATTATACTGCTAGGAGAACTTTTTTATATAACACATTTCTTGCAATGTTTAGCAGTTTCCACTAAGAAATCAATTTTTTCTCATTACATACTTTAGCATAAATTGTTAATTGATAGTGATTTATGTTTTGCTATTTTTGACTTTAAGCAGATTCCAGATGAGGATACTTGTATGTTGTAAATCAAGACAAAACAGCCTTAATTAGAACTGCCCACTAGAGTAAGTGCTATAATTAAGAGGAAAGTATAGCCTGGGAAAACAAAGAAAATTCTGGAATAAATTAACAGCCTTAAAAGATTGATTCATTCACTAAAAACAATATCAGTCCTACTTTCTAAACTCTGTCATTGATTCAACTCATAGATTTTCTCCAACCACAAAACATCTTAGCTGACTATCATCTGAGTGACAAGAATAATAAAACTGCCTTAAAAGTTCCTCAGAAGAATAAGGGATAGTAAGAATGCTAAAGATTTATTTTTTTTTTAACAGATATGTTTTTGTACGATTGTAATTTCTGCAAATGAAAAGAATAAGAAGGAATGTTGAAGTAATTATTAAGCTAAATAACACTAGACTGAAAAAATAAATAAAATCAAAGATAATCTGCTAAATAGAAATGTAATGTAAAATGATTAAAAAAGCGAAATTGTGAAGTTTTCCTGTCCTTCACGTTCCTAAATTTTATCAGATAAACACTGATAATTGATGCGGACTTTTGATGAAGAAATATTTTACTGGAGCCTGATTTTCAGCCAGTATTTCAGAGATCAACTTTTATTTATCACCTCTGTACATGATGAAACCAACATAGCAAATCTTCAAATACAGGAACTGTGTCTGCTAAGAAAACCTCAACCAACCACAGAGATTCCTAAAAATCTAATGCTTGTATATGTCTACATTTGATCTGCAGTCATGTCTTTGGTTCACTTAACAACTGATGATGAACTATAGACTAATTTTATTTTTTTTTAAGGTTCATGGCCTCATAGATCACTTCTTCATGGGTCACTCCCACCTGTCCAAAAGTTTACCCTTTGGAAATATCAGAGAAATAAAGTAGATACATGATTTTCAAACTGATAATCTGGTTGGCTTCACCAATAATAGTGTATTTAAGAATTTCACAAGGGCTATCAAGTGCTGGCCCAAGTGGATGATCATCTTCCCTATTACATTTTATCTAGTGAAGAAGGCCTGAAGTTCTTGAGGTATGCAAGACAATGTAACCGAAGCTAAGGCTTTTGGAGACTGCGGGGAAAGGAGACATATTTATGAGTTCTTTTTCTAAACCGAATAACAATTGTTCAGCTTAATTAAATAATTTTTACTTGTTCAGCTGTCTTGTGCACCTAGACACATCAGTACAGGCTGGGATTTTTAAAAAGAAAAATATTATAGAAATCATAAAGAAAGAGTGAATTCATAGCATCCCTCATAGATACTTATAACAAAATATTCTACAACTGCATTTACTGTGACTTGTGCAGTCATTCCTAAACCAAATTTTAAAGGTCATTAGATTTTACAAGATCAAGATTTTACAGGACAGGATAAGAACATATTCTAATTAGCCCTTTTTATTCCTAGGTAATTTTTTAACTCTCTCTCTCTACCTCTTAAAGGGCTCCCAGACCATTTTCCAAAACAATGAAAGCCTCTATTGGGCTTAAAGAACAGCCTACACTAGATTTAACTAAGATGTGAGTCCATATTTCAGAAACATTTCCAGGTGTTTAGAGACCCCCATTTTACTGACTTAGACTAGAAGGCAATTTTCAATTGTTTCTTTGCACGATACTTGTTCAGGTAAAACACAAAAACAGTTTGCTTAGAGAAAACAATTCCATTAGTATGCAAGGTGAATATGCCAATATATACCAGAATTCAACTTTCAGTAAAAATATTCTTCCTAATCTTAGCTTGGATTGCTTAGTCTTTTAAGACTGCAGGCAGTCCCTAGAGTACTATCCTTCTTAGGACCTTGCAAAGTAATAGTGTCAGCCATTAATTTTTCAAATCATTTACTACTTTGATTGTTGAAAAAAATGGGCGGTGGTCTTCAGAGATTAAGAAAGTGTCCACCTGATGAAAAAAAATACACAGAAACCAATCAGATCTGTGATACCATTAAGATTTTGCAGTAAGAAGAATTAAATAATAGAGTGAAATGAAAACCAAGTAGGACATGAAGTGTGGCTGGATGTGACAGACAGCCACATGAAGCAAAAATAAAGAATTAGGTTACGAAAAGAAAGAAGGGAAGAATCATGTTTGGTGAGGTGGTAGATCTGTAAGGTTGTCTGTGCTGTACAATACATGCCAGTCTAGAGAGAAACTAAAAAAAAATTGTATGCCAAAACAGCCACACCATACGTATAATTGTCAGGTTCCAGAAGCAGTAATGCTGGGCTATTCCATGCAGACCAATTAGCACTGCTTCCCTGCAAGGCTAATTAACATGCGTGAGCTTAGGAGTTCATATGTTGCTGGGTTACCTCATTGGCTGTAGTTGTTTTGTTTATAAACCTACAGCTATTCAGAGCCAGCTCCAGTATCACTGCAGAACCCTGTAACTACTTCAAAAGCCTTTTTATCTGGTTACATATCAGAGAAACCACAGGTTGATGAATGTCTGTGGTTTCAAAAGTCACATTACAGAGTAAGTGGAAAACTGTGCAAAGATGAGCAGATGGAAAGAGCAGAAGCTGGTGATGTCTCTTGAGAACTACATCAGAATTTCATCCACTGTAAATGATCATCTGGTTTCTTGGTCTTGTAATGCTATTTAACAGCCTTTGATGTATTCTATAGGCTTGTTTTCTAACCCTTCATAGAACTTTACTTATAGCTATTTGTATTTCTTTTTCACAGGTTAAAGAAGTGTGTGTGGAAAGATATTTTGTTTACTTTATCAAATATATTTTATAATTATAATTTGATAATTATGGATCATGAATAACAACTAAATGAATTTATATTTAATTATAATATATTGTAAAGTTTTCCCGAGTAAGAAAAATCCCCTTTCAAAGCAAGAAAGTGGCATAATCTGAAAAAATTGTAAAAATATTTTATCTGCAATGAAAAAACCTGCAGGAATGATATAAGCATCTCAGTAAGACACTGATTATACTAATGTGTGCATCATTCAGAAAGCCTAAATAAAGGAAAAAAAATACTTTCCATAGATTGAGAGTCTAAGTACATATAGAACATGCAATTAATAAAAAAATGGGAAGGTATATTTACTAAGTTTTGGGGGTTTTTTTACTCTAATAATCAAGATCATGTTTAGTTTGGATTATTGGATGAAGAAGTCATTTTCAGGTATTTTGTGCTGCACATTTAAAGGTGCTAACATTCAGACGTTTTTCTACATATATCATATTGGTAAAGAAGTTGATAGTGCAACAAAATCTTCAGCTGAGATAAAGAATAACAAATTTTAAAATGTCAAAATGTAGTAAAAATATTTAAAACAGGAGTCATTTAATACAATCTACCTCTCTCACTTTTCAAATTTTTTTCTACAAATAAAAAAAAAGTAATTTTTCCAAATATATCACTTGAGCAAAGGAAATGCAATGGTCTTGTCTATGTTGATGAAGGCATAAAATGAAATCCTATTTAAAACCTCTGAATATATGCATGCAGTTCAATAACCTATATAGCTCTTAAATAAAAATCCAGTTGCATATCAATCCCAAGCACGCATAGAGATGATCACTTGTATATTTATCCCTAATATGTGGTGCAAGACCTTTCAGATAAAAATGTGATCCCATCCCTTTGCCATTCCCAGAGATATGAATTTTAAGTAGACAAATCTAGAAAGGATTTGACTGCTGAAATGAGGAACGATACTTAGATAAGAAAATTTTGAAAGCTATAAGCACAAAATGGTTCAAACAAATCACCTGTGTAGACAAAAGACTAAAAGTGTAAAGGAGTGCTGAAAAATAAAACTGACACTGAGGTAACAAGAAATGAAGAGAAACAATCACTCATGTATTCCTGTTTTCCTGAAACACTACCCACCAGGAAAAACCACCCTCCAGTACTGTACCTTAAAGAAACCTAAGACATGACCACAAAATCAACAGTAGAGAGAGGATTAATCTAGAATTTATCTTAAACTAAATAAGCCTATTCAGGTTCAAACAGCAAATTAATAACCACATGTTTCATAAATATGGACAGATGTCTTAATGCAATATACTAGAATCTCACTGTAGATGTTACACTAACAGATAAAGGCAAGGACTGGATCACCAAGGGGCTTCTTACTGTGCAGCCAACCTGCTAGTTGAATGTTACATCTTAAAGAGTTTAAACCTCAGTATGAAAAATTTGCTAATGCTAAGCAGTAAGACAGGTACCTAAATAATCATGAGGGAAAAGAAATTACTGTGATCCATAGTCCCAATTCTCTTTACCTCAGTCTAAAACCCTGCATGTAATTGGTATCCTTAAGGAGAATCTGTTCTTTTTCTCTTACACAGCATTGATTAAATGCAGACTGAAATCAATACACAGTAAACAACATTACTAATCAGAAGATATTATCCATTCAGGTAAATATCATCATAACATCATCATGCTTTGTTTAGAGTCTATTTCCCTGTTTGAGATTCATGTAGTGCTAATGCAGAGTTAATTTTGTTTATATTATTAGTTTTAATTCTCAGAATATGTTGTGATAGGTTCTTTAGTTGCACTTCTTAGTTCCTGCTTTGCCCTTACACTGACAATGAAAGTATTGTTATTGCTTTAATGATTAAGGAAAAAGCTTTGGGATTTTGGGGTGTGGGGTAATTTTTCCTCTTCAAAATTTTGCATTCTGTAGGACAGTACATGAAAATTTAAAAAAAAAAAACAAGACAAAAATTAAGCAAGAAAGAACCCAATCATTTTCACAAAGCTGTGTGTGTGTTTCTGATTAAGACTGTAGGAGAGATACCAAAAAGACTCTTATCAGTTATAGAACTTCCTATTTTCTTTATCAAACTCTATAAATGTCACAGTAGATACTTCCCACAGCAGATAAAATTGGAAACACAAACCAAAGATGCAATCATATCCCGGATGTCAAGGGGCTGAGGCACACTTGTATTAATATACATGTTTTCTGCGAAATCCTACTAAAATATTATTTCTGTATCTTCAGCATATTGGCTTCTGCTTCACGAAAACTGATGTATTAAAGTTGATTAAATGTCCTGGGACTAGCTCAGGCATATCCAAAGCTGCTAAAGGAGTTGGCTGATGTCAGCAAGGTAAATTCTGATTAGATGTAATGAAGAAAAATATCACCATGTGGATGGTATAAAATAGGAACAGGTTTTCCAGAGAAGATGTGGAATCTCCAGTCTTGAAGATACACCAGCACTTGACTGGACATGATTCTGAGGAATATGCTCTAATGTCAAAGATGACTGATATGAGAAGGCAGTTGTACCAGACTACCTCCCAAAATTCCTTTCATCCCAAATGTTTCTGCGATTGTAAAATGTTTCCTCAGCTTGTATTAGCCTTGTCACCTCCCTCTTCATAAAACATAGGAGTCTTGAAAAGAAAATTAGATTATTCAAGAGATGATATTTGGTTACAGGACAGGACCATTTGGCAGGGATCCTTGGTTCTATCTACTTGTATTCCATCCATCAGGCCTTCTAGTTCTCCATCCTTCTTCTGTCTCTTTGTTCAGAAACTATATGGATGAATCAAACCAAACCAGAAAGTCATCACAATTCCTGTAAACTCACTTTGGAATGCCTTGATCATTCTATTCTCTACATCAAGGTTTGTCTCACTTGTACTTTGAAGCATAACTGAACAGAAAAAAACACTTTTTTCTAAATTTGTGTTTAATGTAAATAATTTGAAAATTTAGTCTTCCAAATAATTTGTATATAAATTCTACATCAAGCCCAACACTGTTTAATATCTTCATGAGTAATATGGATAATGGGATCAAGCGTATTCCGATGAACTTTGCTGAAAATACCAAACT
>WTSP01023149.1:3791-24372 GCA_025331215.1 Actenoides lindsayi | reverse complement strand
CAGAGAGGAATTCTCCCCAGGATCTGCAAAACACCCTGATCAAAGCAGCAGGAAACAAGTAAAGCTAAATCACCTAGCAGATAGATGGCCTGAGAGACTGGTCAATGTTACCCGACTCTGTAAATATTTGTTTAGCTGTCTACAGTGCTTCAATGAATTGCACAAGGATTTCTTTTTTTCAGTAATTAAGTGAAATCCTTCCATACACAAACTGGCTGTGCAAGGGCCACAGCACCATATCAGATCTTACATTCGTGCCTAACTAGAAGTCAGAACTGCTGCATGCACCTCAGGCAAAATAAACTACATCTGGTCCTGACCAAGTAAATGAGAACCTGCTGAGACACAAACCAAGCTGAGTGGAGATAAACAGAGTCCCTGTCCTGATTAATGATTCCCCAAATTTTTACAGGGTTCAGACTCGCAATTCTGTGACACATCTCTCCAACATGCTCGGTAATAACTGGACCACTGCGTTGCTTGCTTGCTTGACAACTTGTTGCCTTAGGCATATTCTCAACGAGTAGAGTTTTTTATCTTTCAGATTTCAAGTGCCTGTTGCACCTAAGGTAGATGTCCTCCAAAAGTGTATTGGTGACAGCATTTCCATCGCAATTGTTGGGTTTGCAGTAGCCTTCTCTGTGGCTAAAGTGTACTCCATCAAGCATGATTACCCAATAGATGGCAACCAGGTACGTAGATAACACAGAAATCAATACAGTGCATTTGTCAATAGGAAATAAGTGGGCTTAGGAATGCTTTGTCTTGTGAATAACTGTCACAAACCATCTTTTGAGAACAATCTCTTTTGTTTTTATTTCAGGAACTAATTGCTTTTGGGCTGGGCAATATTGTTGGTGGATCATTCAAAGGATTTGCCTCCAGCACTGCTCTGTCAAGATCAGGTGTGCAGGAGAGCACAGGAGGCAAAACACAGGTATAGATCATGATGGCATTCCAAGAAAGCTCTCTTTTTTCCTAGCTGACCATAATGCCTGTGGGCATTTACTTATGGTGGAATTGTTCTCTCATGCAGATTGCTGGTATTATCTCAGCTGTCATCGTCTTGATTGTGATCTTGGCCATTGGGTTTCTCCTGGCACCATTACAGAAGGTATTCACTGGTTTCACCTAGTGCTTCCTCCTGCTTGCCAAAGGCGGGGCTGCTCAAAGAGTCACTGGGAGTGTTCATAGGCTTCAGTGGGAGCTAAACAGGGGTTTGGAAAGCTTAGTTCTTCTTCCCAGATCATGACAGAGAGGACCACTACATACATCTGGTCCCTCAAAGGTGATGAAAGTGCCCAAACACCAAACATCACAGAAACAGCTTTTAGGTGCCAAAAATCAGTGGTATTTGTAGCCTCAAGTCAGACATCTGGGCTGCACCATGGCTAGGGAGGTTCCAGCAGCAGCAATAAACCAGGAGGAGCTCCCTGGCCTTTCAGCTGCACTTTGACCCTATTTGTATGATCTTTTAAGTCTTAATGTTCAACCTTTGCTTTGCTTGCTTTAAAATTCAACATGTATTTTGGTCTTTTTAACAGTCAGTCCTTGCATCTTTGGCTCTTGGCAACCTGAAAGGAATGCTCATGCAGTTCAGGGAAATAGGCATCCTATGGAGAAAGGACAAGTATGACTGTGTAAGTGGAGCCCCACAGGCGTTCATGAATTAAGTGTTCTGGAAAAGTCATCTATTCTACAAATTCATTTACAGGATATCTTCTTTTTTTACACCTGCCTTACTTTACTGAGCATAAAGTACGTTAGTGGCATGTCTTTTCAAATACCCTTTGTTCCTGTTTGCCATTTTATCCTACATATTCTGAGTTGATTCTCTCTCCTAATTTTATTTTAATCCATTTAATCAAAATCTATTAAAATACATTTCACTATATAAAGTCAAATATAGAAGGCAGTTATAGAAAATGTCTAAATACCTACTGCATTGGCTACAAGTTCAGGAACATTTTCTCACACTCACACAGCATGTTAGATCAAAGTTACAGAGCAAAAAAACAAGTGACAACCACAGCTTGAAGGGTTTACTCCAAATCATAAAGTTCTTGGCTGAAGGGCAGGGCTGCTTACTTCTAACACTCAGAAAATGTAGGCTCTTGCCTTTCTCATCAGCCACCTCCTTGTGTTCCCAAATGGTTCCAGGCCTCAGTTTTCCCAGCTACGAGTTATTTACCACATGAAAATGCTTTGAGATCTGTGGTTGAAAAATATTCAGTGTTATCTAGTCATTTACTCTTATCAGTCACGTACGTTCACAGCACCCACATTTGTACATTTACAACTCTCAGCTTTACCAGGATCCCTATTTACTTGTAACCTTGCCTTTTGGCTGGATTTTTACTGAGCATTTAGTGAACCACCTACAGAAGATCCACACCTCTAAGCATTTATTTTATAGAAATTGTCATCTCCAGAAACACTCCTTGACCCTAGTTGGTGAGTCTGGCCCTGTTTTACAAGAAATAAAAAAAACTAAGAGTGAAACTCCTCACCAAAGGCAGATGGATAGTCTGAACCAGATCCGAGATCTGTTGTTGCTCCCACCCAGGGCTCATGACCCAGGTCCTTGACATGCTCATAACCGCTGCCCTCCACCTGCTCATTACAGGTTATCTGGGTGGTGACTTTCTTAGCTGCCGTTTTTCTTGGCCTGGATATTGGGCTAGCAACTGCCGTGGCGTTCCAGCTGCTGACCGTGGTGATCCGCTCCCAGATGTGAGTACTTGTTGGATGCAGTGATATGTCAGGGCCTCCTGTTATAAATTAACTTCCCCTGTGCAGAGAAGGCCAACAGCCTCATGCCTCTGTTTGTCCAGCGACCAACTATGGAAAAATAACTTACAGGGGTAAGACCTTGGTCATCATGTCCTGCTTCAATCTATCACTGCAGATGAGGTTGCTGTCTCCGATACTTTCCTTCCACCAGGTTTTGGTATGGGATACAAATAATTGTGTATGTGTGTGTTTGTTCACAGTCCAAGCTGCACCACTTTGGCTAATGTTGGGAGAAGTAACATCTACAGAAACAGGAAGGATTACACTGATGTAAGAAATGTCATGTTTCTTTTAATTTCTGCTGCATTCGTGTTTCTATAGCAAACATTTCTACTGACACTTTTGCTTCATTGTACAGGTCTATGAGCCAGAGGGAGTGAAGATTTTCAGATGCTCATCTCCTATCTTCTTTGCTAACGTTGAATTCTTCAGAGAGAAACTCATCACTGCTGTAAGTGTCTGGGGCTGTCATTCTGAACATATGAATTGCATGACATGCTAAAGTGAATACAATTTCTTAATAATTACTATATACACGGTCAACAGTTTAAAGATGATTTTTTCATGAATTATTTCAATATTGTTGCAACTACTGTAAGCCCACATGCACATACACACCTCTCAGAATGAAAACAGCCAGACTTATGCTGAACTTATACCATAACAATGTATATATGTATTTTATGTCCTTTAGAAGAAAATAGTGCAAACATAAAGAATACAAAGGGACATTATTTTATTTTTATTAACATTTATATTATTGACACCCACTAAGTTCTAATTTACGCACCTTACCCTGAAGAACATAACCACCATAGTCAGAAGAAAAGCTATCAAAAAAGGTCTTAATGTCCTCCATGACAAACTGGGCAAGGTAGCATGGCTTTCTGTAACCAGCATGAAGAGCCATGACCCCTGAGTCCTCACTGTGACAGAGAGGCCCACCATCCCCAGACTGAACCAAACCTGCACTTATAACCTCCCTTCCTGCTGTTCTTAGGGGTGAGTTGACAAGCAGTGACTACCCTGAGCATTTGTAGGGAGCAGTTCATTCCTCACACAAGGGACTGAAACTGGCAGAGGAACTAGGGAATCTGGCATGTTTGGGTCTCCATGTGCTTGGCTTTCACCTCAGAGGGGTCCGAAGTGTTTTTTTCTCTGAGTGCAGATGCACACACCACTCTTTCTTTACAAATACAGGTACTTCTAACACCTCTCTCCTCCACCCACTAGATAGATGGGGAATTTAGTATTTTCATAACCTTTTTAGCCTGAATTTACCTGTTAAAACCAGTTAAGAGGTTCAAGAGACGTATGTAGCTAGCATGATCAACTTTGGTTTTCTTCTTCAAGAAAACAAAACTGTGTGTAAGTGACACACATTGCAGTCAGGTGGCACAGAGCAGATGTAACCTGTGAGCTCTCTAATCTCAGTTGCCTGGGTGGCTGTCTCCTAATGAAAATGAGTAGGACACACTCTGGGCTAGACAGCACTGTACCAATCTGCTGGAATTATTGGCCTGAGCTACAGCATCACCACTGCTATAATGTTGTCCATGCTGGTATCCTAAAGCTAGTACATATGGGTCTGCCTGTTTTGTGGTCATACCTGCATATCTTTCCCACCAAGAAAAAATGCCCTTGTTTGAACTGATGAAAAGTAGTAGGCAACATCAAGTCCAAACTGTGCTGACCATGACTGTAAAGAAAAGCCATATGAGATGCTTTGTCGCTCTTTTGGTGTCATTGTTTTGTTGTTTGTTTTTTTTTAATTATCCAAAGTGCTGTTTCTGCAGGTTGGCTTCAACCCACTGAGAGTCCTGAGGAAACGCAATAAAGCTCTGAGGAAGATCAGAAAGATGCTGAAGAAAGGAGACCTGCAAGTGACGCCTGTATGTAGGGCAAATCGAGATGGGGAGGGTTAAGCAACCAGCTCCTTGGCTTGACATGGCAGGGAAGATAAGATTTTAAACGTCTCTCACAATTATAGAACTACAGCTTTACCATGGGCAGAGCTTGTATGTGTCTTTGTTTGACATCAAATGGCAGGATCAGACCCCACAGAGGCAATATTCATACTGCATTAATGGTAGGATAAAAATGGCTTTATCCCCACAGATCCTGCTTCCTTTTTGTTGACTGTTCCAAAATTATTGAATCAAAACACATCTGACAGTTGAATTCAGGGAACAGTAAAAAGCCATCATTAACTGATTATAATGATGATTAAATGATTGATAAGAGGAAAGGCAAAATTTCCAGACTACTTCAGACAAGGTGGGTCTTGTTCCATCGCATGGGTACATCAGCTTTGCATTGCCACTACTATCACCATTGCGTAAGATGCACTACTACCCTGGCTGGGTCTTAAAAAGAAGTATTAATTATGACATTTTTTTTCTGTCAACACAGAAAGGCTTGATTTTCATGGCTAACCATATACATGAGTCAGATGAAGAACTAGACAATAACAGGATAGAGGAGCTGGACCAGCCCACCAACGTGACAGACTTGCCTGTTCAGATTGACTGGAGCACTGACCTCCCTGTCAGCATCACTGTGCCCCGGGTCGATATTCACAGCATCATTCTGGATTTCTCAGCAGTGTCCTTTCTTGATTTTTCTGCCATGAGAGTCCTCCAAAAGGTAATTGTAATTCACAAGACAAACTGTGGTTATAGGAAAGAAAAACATATGAAGGCAGTTACACTTGAGGGGTATGCTTGAAGGAAGGGATGGCACCCAGAGGGACTTTGACAAGCATGAGGAATAGGACAATGTGTACCTCGTGAATTTCAGTAAAACCAAGTGCAAGGTCCTGCACAGGGGTTGGGGCAATTCCCAATGTTGGTACAGGCTGGGAGATGAATGGATTGGGAGCAGCCCTGAAGACAAGGACTTGGTGGTACCAGTGGACAAAAAATTGGACATAAACTGGCAATGTGTGTTGGCAACCCAGAAAGCCAACCTGGGCTGCATCAAAAGAAGCATGACCAGCATATCAAGGAAGGTGATCCTGCCCCTCTACTCTGCTCTGGTGAGACCCCACCTGGAATACTGTGTCCAGCTCTGGAGTCCACAGCACAAGAGACGTGGACCTATTGGAACGTGTCTAAAGGACGGCCACAAAAATGATCAGTGGGATGGAGCAACTCTCCTATGAAGAAAGGCTGGGAGAGTTAGGGGTTTTTAGCCTGGAGAAGAGAAGGCTCTGGGGACAACTTATGGCCTTTCCATACTTAAAGAGGGCTTATGAGAAAGATGGAGAGAGACTTTTTACCAAGGCCTGTTTGTGACAGGACAAGGAGCAATGGGTTTAAATGGAAAAAGGATACATTTAGATTAGATACAAGGAAGAAATTTTTTATGAAGAGGGTGGTGAGACACTGGAACAGGTCATCCAAGAAAGCTGTGGATGCCATATCACTGGAAGTATTCAAGGCCAGGTTGGATGTGGCTTTGAGCAACCTGGTCTAGTGAATGATGTCCCTGCCCATGGCAGGGGAGTTGGAACTAGATGATCTGTAAAGTTCCTTCTGACCCAAACCATTCTGTGATTCTATTCTGTACTTCTTGCCTGCTTCTTAAAGGCATCTCTATATGGACTGGAAAATTGGTGGCAACTTTTGAGTTTATGTGAATTTTAATGTATTTTTTCCGTTAAAAAATGTTTAAGGAAAGGATTAAATAATCAATCTAAATTTTCTTGGAATTAGAGTGCTGGCTGTGGCACCCTTTCTTCACCTGGTAAGATTTTGGGAAGCTTGTTTTAAACATCACGCTGGGAGTTTGGTCATTGTAGTTTCATTTCCGCTCCTGCTCTTTCTTCCCAGGATGACCTTGAATAAAGCAATAAGAACATTTACAAACAGTAGTAGATAAAGCTAATCATCTAGAACCACATAGGGTGAACAAATCTATTTCCATAGGAAGCAGACACTTTTCATTTCAATGAGAACTGTAGCTCTCCTCAAATTCCCAGTTATAAAAATCTCCCCAGAAGATTTTGGAGTCTTAGTTTCATCATGTGTCAAGTGGGCCAAATAAAGCCATGCCATTTATGAAAGGCCACCTTTTCCACTGTGGGCTAAATGTATTTAATATGACTTTTTTCAAAGGGATCAGTCATCCCTGTCTGTGGCCATGTGAAGAGATGATCCTGCCTCTAGGTGCAACAGAGTTTGAGTTTAGAGCTGCTTACCATCATAGATCTTGAGTAATATTTGCTGTGGTTAATCACCATAATGTCTGTTACCATCAAAAAATATCAGTATCTGAACGGTGCCTCTTTCTGGTTTAACAGACTTTGAAAGAATTTGTCCGGATCAACATCGACATTTACATTGCAGGGGCACACGGTGAGTACTTGCCCTTCCTTCAGCATCACCACAGATGCCTCTTCTCACTGACTTCCTTGTCCACCACCAAGCACAGCTCAGATGCGGAGACTCACCCCAGTTTCACTTTCCAGCCTTGGACAGCAAACAGATCAAGCTGAGCAGAGGCATCACCCTTCCCATGCTGTCCCCAGCAGGCTGGGACCACGCACAATGGCTCGTTTTACCTATGGCCAGCACTGTGCTGTACAGTCTGGGATGAGACCTGCCATGGGCAGCCTGGGTTAGGCATTAAATTAGGAACAGGGCTCAAATTCCCTTCTGCCTGGCATCAAGCAGGGCAGCACTAATGGGCATTTATATCCCATCCTCTCCACATCAGTAAAGAGGAACCATCTGCTCTAATAAATAAAACAGTGCAATATACCAGCAGTTCCTGTGTTCTCTCAGTGGACATGCTCAGGATACACGATTTCTTCATTTTCAAAGCCCACAGGTCACTTTGTGCTTTGATTTTATTTTCCCACAGAGGGCTTCCTGGACAAACTGGAGAGATGTGCATTTTTTGATGAGGAGATTAAGCCATCCATGTTTTTCCTCACCATTCACGATGCGGTTTTACACATCTTACTGAAGAAGGATATAGCCAGCTCCCCCAAATTAAAGCTTGCTAAGGTAACACTATAGTTTTCATCTTCCTCTACTTTAGTGCCTTTACATTACTCACAGGCACCCAGTAGTGCCCTGCATATCTAGCCCTGCATCATCTCTATATTCAAGAAGTTAATAATTAAATCTCAGCTGGTCCCCAATAAATTCGGAGGAAGAGTGGCCCCTGGTCCAGGCACCTGGCAAACCACTAGTGAAAGGAGTGAATAATTCCCACTGGAGACTGGCCTGGTCATTGACTTCACTTGAAGCCACCTCCTTGGGAAGAGCACAGTGTGGAGTGAAATTCTGGCCTATCCATCAGCAGTCCTCTGTCATGACCCATCTGGCAGGGACTGCTGCATATGCTGAAGTGGCTCTTGCAAGGCAGACTTGCTGCTTGCACGTAGGCTTCCCAGGACTGTCCACCTTCAAAAGGAGTGTAAAAAAGTAGTACAGGTAAGTTAGTACAGCCAAATTTGGTGTTGGTCTTTCTGGGAATGTTCTTAAATCAAGAGCAAGACAGGATCCCATGTATGTTAAATATGTTTGAAAGTACCAAACCCAGAATGCCACTCACCTGGAAACTGTTTAATCCCACTTACCTGAACCGGCCCAGCTCTTTCTGCACTGACCAGAGACCTGGTGGGGGGTATAAAGAGCTGGCAAGTGAGAGCTTCTTTCTTTACGGGTCAACATCCCAGCAGCATTCCAGAGATTTAAAAATCCAGACCTTCTTTAATGAGAAAAAGAAAAAAAAAAAGAAAATAAAAGAAAAAGAAAAAAAGCAGCAGTCCATTTCCTAAGCTTTGTTATCCTTTCTTGTGTTCACTGCAGGAGAAGAGTAACAGCAATGCCTACAGCATCATCCCCATTGCCAGCAATGGACTGCGCAGCCGGGAGGGCACGGTAAGTCTTGGGTCTCTGGTAGCAGCACTCCAACTGTAGGAAACGCAGCCCCAAAAACTGCTCATGGGAACTGCTAGGTCAGATAACAAGAGCATCTTCATCCCTGAGCTCTTGTGTCAGCCCAGGGCAAAAAGCATCCAGGCAGCTTATCGATGGGATTTGACTTAAGGCAAAGCCTTACAGGAGTCAGAGGCATGGGGCTTGGCACACAAGCCTTGCCTTGTGCACTGAGAGTCTGCACAGGGAAGGTGGGCAAACGCCATCTCACCAGGCTCTCGCTTGGTCCCCTTGCCTGTCTACCACAGATCCCCCAGTGTGAGCTCACTGGTAGAATGGCCATGTGGCAAAAACATCTACATTAGTCCCATTTATCTGTCTCGGGCATAAGGGGAGCCTGGAGACAGCAATAAGAAAGGCACAGAGGCAGCACTGTCACAGACTTAAAGAAATGGGCCATGTCCAGCACACAGCAACCCCATCAGGAAAGAATGTCAGACCATGGTCTTCCCAAATAAACATTTTAAAGGAGCAAATTCTTACATATGACTCACCAGAGGGCAGCAACCCTGGCTGTCCTTACAGAGGGTGACATTTATTTCCTTTTATTTCCTACAGATTCCAACAGAAACAAAATTTTAGATTTAATTTTCTAACTATAATATCCTCCAGCAACACAACATGAGAAGATGAACACAGACGTAGTGATGAGCATGAAGGCAGAGGATATTTTTAAATACCTTAAGAAGGATTTACTACATATGGTTACGCTCCATGTTTTGGAATGGGCTTGATATTCTTTATGTCTCTTTGTAGATACAGGAATGTAGTTATGTACATACACGAAGACTAAAATCACACAAATTTTCTTAGTTCATACCTTGTTGACAGCCTACCCACAGAGTTGAAAAAGCAGGTAACATTAACCCTATTTGCATATACTTGTACATATATCTACATAATTCTGACAGTTTATAGACAACCTGTACAGTTACTAGAGAATATATAAATATTTGAAATCTTTTAATTTATAACACAGACTAATAGTTGGGAGTGATATTTTATCTTCAGCTTGTATATAACTTGTATAAAGGTTTCTTGATGGTTTGTAAGATACCTAGCAGACTGAGTTATTAAACTTGTTTTCAGCTCACAACCATGATCCAGGTGTACATAGTGACCAATGTATCTACTGTAAAACATGGAGACTGTTTGGGAAAAAGACACAGCATTTTCAGATCCAAACATGATTCATTGAATTGATTTAGGCTGGTATAAAGTGCAGAAAAGAGGACACATTTATAGTGAACTATTAAATAATGATTTTGCTAACTTTGTAATGCTTACTGTGTTTGTCAATACACTGGATACATACAGGTAGTTCATAAGCAGTGACACCCAGTACAGTGAGACAACACACAGTGAGACCCAGACACCCACCTATACCCTGAGTAAGTGGACAGAAGTGCTGACCCCAGAACCCAGCTTGGGAGGAGCTGTGGGTGCAGAGCTGCCAGATGGGCAGGAGGAATTGCCCAAGTCTCTTGGATGGATGCATAGAGGACTTCAACTTAAAGAGTCTACTCTGGTACTGTAGTCTGCACAGCCCAGCATGCAAAACTGCTGTCAATCAACTCCTGCTGGAAATCTAAGGCTTGAAGATAAACTACACCACACCTATCAGAGAATATAAAAACAAACCCCCAAAGTGACATAACTATTAACTTAGCATAGCAAATGCTGGAGGTACAAAAAGCATCTTAGAGGAAAATGGAACCATCCCTGAAGTCTGAAACAAATAGCAGTCTGAAATCACAAGAGTTTTTAGTTTCCAAGCCTAGTTTTGACTTTCAACCAAGCTGTGGTGACCAGATCTGTGCATTTGGACATGCAATGAAGAAAGGCTGAAGGAAAACAAGAACCATGATTTTGATCTCTGTAGTACGCAGCACTTCAAAAGAAATTTGAAGGAAAACCAGGAAGAAATAAGTGGGGAGAAATTACACTTGGTTTTATAAAAGGTACAAAAAGGTATAAAAGGTTTTATAAAACATACACATACGCCATGTTCAACTGGTACCTTCCTTTAGAAAACCAAGCTTCCTAAGGGAAATGCATAGATGTCACCTCTGGACCTGAGCAAAGCCTTCCGTGCCATCCTAGTGAGCAATTTTTGATGCTGTTGGAGAAGATGTGATGACTAAACCACACTAAAAAGCAAGGATGGATTACGTTAAAGAGGAGGTGACAACCAGGAGCTTTGAAAGGGAAACACCAGGATGGAGGGAGCAGTGATCTGTTAAGTATGTTTATTTATTTATTTATTTATTTTACAAAAATCTGGAAATTTGTGATGAAATCTGCTAATGAAATGAAGCTGGAAGATAAAATTAAAGCGAGGAGCCTTTGAATACAGAAAGAATGAGAAGAGCTTGAAGACTGAGGTGAGAGAAGTTCAGTGTTCAAAAAACACTGTGCACAAGCTGTGGTTCTGCAGTGGGTTATCATGTGCCCGACATGGTGTGGGAGATGTGGCCTAGGTGCTAATCACAGCGAGATGTTACAAGCTGCTTTCTAGAGGCACCAGATGGATGGTGGGCAGTTGTACCAGCCCATTGCTCTTCTGAGAGTGCCACAGCAAACTTGCTGGCTAAGTCAAGTACGTGTCACATGTTGGACAACCAGTACAACAGTACCTGAAAACAGGTATGTCACCAAATTGCCTTTCTAATGCAGCCTTCAAAAAAACCATAGGTTATATCAGAACAGATTTTTCCAGCAGAATAAGGAAGATATCAGTGCTACTGTGCAATGCACAGTGGAGATTTCACTCTAAATATTCTGAACTTCAGACTGAGCCCTCCAGTTCAAGAAAGATGAAGTCAAACTGCAATTAATGAGGAAAATGGCTATGTGAATCTTTGTGGAATGGAAAGTCTGTATCTAAGGACTGGCAAAAAGAGATACAGATACATCAGGGATTTAACCTAAGAGAGAGGAAAGGCTATGTAAGATAAAAAAAAAAATACTATACTATGAGAAAAAAAAAAAAAAAAAGAAAAGAATATAAACTGGCCAAACATAGACATAAGTTAGATATTAGAAGATGGTTCCTAATCTTTACAATGCAGAGATTCTGGAACATCCTTTCCAGTTACAATAAGAGGAACAAAAACCGTAAACTACTTTTAAGATGAGGCTTAACATATTTATGACACCACATCACAGCAGTAGAATCTGGACTTTCTGACTCAGGCTGTTCTTTCTGATCCTGTGCTCATGCACACCTATACAGACAGGCAAACATCCCTAGCAAAACCAAGGTGGTCTGGTGGAATATCACATATTGCACTTCAAAGACTTATTGGGTTTGCTGATCAGCTTCAAGTTAAGAAAAAAAAATCATTTTCTAAGTTGCACTACTCAAAACAATTCATTTCAATACTCATGACTCTTCTGGCATTGCACAGCATCCCAGAACACAAACCCCCCTTCCAAAACTATTTACCATTTCTTAAATGGACATGATACCTAGACAGCTTTAACCAGAGCACCTTGCACTCCCATGTTACACATCCCTACCAGCTACTTGTTATCCTCTTAAATCCCCCTATACCTTATGTTTTAATGCTGACAACAGCAGCTTTATATTTCTGATGGTTTTTTTGTCATTTTCCTCTCCAGGTACGGGTTATTTCTGCATTCCTCTCTGTTACTCTAACACTGGGCATTTTACCTTCAAGCAGATTGTAGTACATGACTCGCTCTGTTGTGCTGAAGCACATTTACTGGATTATTCTTGAGACAGGGACCTTTGGAAACCTAGATATTTATTGCTTCTCCACTAGGCACTGTCGCTGCTTGGTTAGAGCAACACCATGTTCTGTCTTTTAATATTTAAGTCCATAATAAACTAAAAGATAAACTTCATACCTGCTTTCTTTTGGGAGAGCTGACAGGTATGGTGTCACTTCATCACATATCCTGAGCCTATCTCTCCTTAGCACACCGTAGATGCTTGGTTACAAAATAACAGGCATTATACAGCCAGCAAGAGGGATGGGAAATAGAGAAGCCTTGGAGCCTGTGATGCTCAAGCCTACTCTCAAGTCTGGTTTTCACTTTGCAGTGCAGAAGAGATTGCCTGCATAAAATACAAAGACAAAAAAATCAGTTATTCAGCTATTCAAGATCTTGAGCTCAATGGAGAGAGCATTGTAACATGCAAACCTGTGTATTTTTTTAAAAATTTCAAACTAAGTTTCTATTAAGGAAAAAGTATCTTAAGCACTTCTTTACTGGGAAGAAATGTCACTGAACTTTTCTTTTCTCACTCTTTATGCATCTGTTTCCTTCTGCTTCCTAAGAAAATGCCTGAGAGTTTACCTGGTCCAGAAATGGCAATGAAAAAGTGCAGGAACCCTCATTAGTACTTAAGTGATTTTATTTAGTGTAGGAAATAATTCACCATGAATTATCTTGGAGCTGTGTTGAAGCATTGGTTTTCACAAATAAAGCTGAAGAAAGCTCTTGTTAGCTGACACATACATCTATTTAAAATTACTCATTTGGGGTTTTTTTAAGCAGTTAAGGTCAAGTTCTTTTGTGAAACGTCCCTACCCACTTGCATAGATTATCACTCTTTCTATTCACAGGCGTGTATTACAAGCAGTCCTACTAGCATTGGAGAATCACACATATTCTATTATCAAAATGATTACGATTTCAAGATGACCGAGCTAATTTAGCAGCTTCCTGCTGCTAGTCCACCCACGCTTTCCCAGATGTACATTGGATTTTTTACTATTTTAATCTCTTGTACTCATGAACTGAGTCAAAATATAAAACAACTAAAAAACCAAATCAAATCAATCAAACAAAAAAAACCCAACAAAACCCCCAACAACTTAATGTCCCATATTTAAAGAACAAGGAGATACAATTCAGAGTAGGAAAAGTTGAGAATCAAAGGTTGCTCTGTCTTATGGCTAAATCAAGACTAAAAAGAGCTTTAAATTTCATTATTCTCACTCACATTGTCCAAACTGCCCAGGGAAGTGGTGGAGTCACCATCCCTGGAGGGATGTAAAAGATGTGCATGCTGAGGGATAGAATTGAAGGGAAAGTGTAAGGAGACAAGCATCTATACCACAGATGCTTTCAGGCCGTCTGCTGGTGACCTTCCATTCATTCCATGGTGAGCACAAATCATCATCAAATCACTTTTCATTCCATTACGCATTATTACAGGAACCTACAATGGCTGACAAATTTAAATGTCATCAGAGTTCTCTTCAAACCTTGGACCTGCTCGGCAGTGCCTAGGGAAGGAGGCCTGACACAGACAGGGATATTTATTCAAAATAAACATAATTCAATTCAAATGTTTGTCATTACAGGAAGACATAAGAAGGAATCCAAAGAATTCGCAAGTACATCTCAACATTTCTAAGACTGTCAATTATACAATTAAATGCATTATATGGCATTTCTGAACTTCACATGAAAACAATCGGGTATTTTGCAAAAGAAACCGCAACCAACCAACCAAAAAAAATCAACCCAAAACACAACCAAAACCCTATAAACAAATTTAAAAGACTGTTAACATAAGGTTTTGACCAACACAGACTTTTTTTATCTTTGTAAATATGAAAGCATCAACAGTATGCTTAGTTACATAGGTATGCTTAAGACTTAATAAATAAAGAAATGGATTTAGATCCTCCTATACAAGGACACAGAAATTTGACCCAAGTCCAAGTCCTGCCTATGTAAAGTGACTTTTCAGTAAGTTCTCTATTGCAAAGACCTTTGATCCATGGACACTGAACAATTAAAAGAGATTCCACCGATTTTTTGGGTAGCACATCATTGTTCATATGACATACACCACCCGTGCCTCAAATATAAAGGGAAAAAATTCTCATGCATTCTCCACACACATTTATCTCTTGTGCTTCCTGATAGAGCAAAAGCTGCTGTTTCCCCTTAATTCAACTGCCTCAGAATTGTCAGAAAAGGACTTTATCAATAACTTCAAGAACAGCTTTGGACTCAGCATTACTAAGTTTGAGCCCTTCATCCTCAGAACAGACTGGGTAACTTAACAAAAGTATGCAACTTGCCTTATTTCTAAAAACTAGCATGTTGGAAAAGTTGCCTTATTTCCTCATCACCTGCAGTTGACAGGTAATAGCTGTTTTCAGAATGTCTCGTTTTCTGAAGCAGAGTGCACTGGTGAGGTCCTCATATCTCCCTGCACAAAAGCCTGTCACATGGTGTCCTCATAAATCCACGTTACATTCTTAGCTGAAATAAATTAAGCTGGCACCTAGAACCACCAGTAAGTCTGTTTAGAACAGGTATGTCAGACTTAAGTTTGACTTTGCGGAGTCAAGGAGTATTTATTAATCAGACACACAGGTTTCCTCCCAGATGATGTTATATGCTGCAATATAAACACGTCTAAGTCTACCTCCTACCAAGCAATTCAACAGTGACAAAAGGGGGCCCTTGAAAGTCCCTCATGTGTTTAAGTTACTAAAACAAAAATAATTCTGGCAATCATTCTCAACTTCATGAACACTGAAAAAGTAAATTTTCAGCCAATCCCTCACCACAGCATGCTATCACAATCAGTCTCTCTTTCTTCACCAGTGTGTTTTATTAAAATGACTTTTTTTTTTCCTTTTTTTTTTTTTTTCCCCCAGTGAAACCAAATCAAAAAAACTCTGTCTTCAAAAAGAAGCATACTACAGTTAAGTAGACTTTGCATCAGTTGGCACTTACTGGCCACTTGTGTACCCCAGAATTAATTTGTATATCTTTGAATTTACACAGTTCTAAAGAAATGTTTGAAAGGTAGTCTAAAAGATTTGCCCATGGTCACAAGGAAATCAATGGCAGTCAAGGAGACAGAGGAAATGTAAAGAGCCCTTGCTCTGGTAATTAAAAATACGCAGTTTATGCAGTTTGCAAAGTTACACTGCCAAAGCTCTTCCATAAATTTAACACTTACAAGACAGGAAAAATGTTTAAAAATAAATAGTAACACTGAGGCTTTATGATGGTTCAGATTATTTGAGAACAGTAGGAAATTACAAACCTTAGAAAAAATCCAAAGGATTTCTTCATCTAAAAGCACCACCAATAGAAATGTGGCATTTTGAAAAAACAATGGCTCAGCACTAACATTGATTAGAAATGCAAACATAAGCACTCCAAACAACAGAGAGTACTGTCTTATTATTGTCTGGTTCTGCTACCAGCTGCACTAATAAAAGAACATTCTCATTTTCTATTTTTTTATAAAATTGCTTTTTAAAAGTATGCTTAGAAAACGTAATTTTGGGCCAAAACAGACCTGAAGGGTCTGCCTATATTGCTACTTTTTTGAAAGAGCAAAACAAAACACCTAACTACTGTCTGTTCAATCAAATATCACAAATTTTTAACAGATAAAGGATGTTTAGTTATTTCTTTAGATCTACGTATGGGATTTTAGACCACTTCTCTCAGGTTATCCAAATGGGACCTTTTCCTACTGTACGTACTATATTAGGTGACAGAAGCAAGGACTATTTTCGTACCTAACAATCTGCTTCTCACAGCTGTGGCAAGCCAAAGTCACAGCCACTTCCACACAAACATAGCCATAAGTAAACATAATAGTTGGAATTCAACTCCTGTGAGCAGTGTGCATGTAAACAGAACCTTTTGAATCAAAACTAGCTTCTAAACAAAGCAACCAGCCGCAAAAAAACAGTAAAGAACCCCAAAAATTACCACCACCACCCCAATACATTATTAGATGGCTTCATGTCATGTCCGAAGCTGTATTTCAGATAAATTTATCTTACCAAATAAATTTGAAGAAAATGAAAGAGATGAAATGCAGCATTCTACTTGTCTGATTGCTAGTAGCATAAATTCACCACAGCTTAAATTCATTATAAGCAATGGTTTAACTGTTAGAGAAATATTCAAGTTCCTTTAGTATTTCATTACATTCCCCATTTGAAAAGTATTAGTGCCAAAATAGTGTCCCGAAACTGTGTCTGTGTTAACTTCATATAAAAACCCACCACTTTTACAACCATATTTCAATTTAATTATTGTACACAGGTTAACAAAAACATGTCACAAGTGAAACTAAACACTGGATTTAACAAAAACAGTATTCAGAATGGTACAACACGTGTTCATTTTCTCCAAGAAATAATATTACAAGTGTTCATCTTAGGACAACTTAGCCACACTAGAGACAGAAGTTCAGTTAAAATGCAACTGTGGTATACTAAGCCACTTATTTTAGCACTACAGAATATTTGAAGTCAGAGTCCTACAGCCAAGGCTTAAAAATCATTTAAGATTCAAACCCCCAAATGTCTTACAGTCATTTTTAAAAAACACAACAAAATAATCCCAAAACAATTAATTAAAAGGCTGCTGTATATAGTTTTATCCTCTTCATAACACTCTCTATTCATGTAACTGCTCATATCATTGGTAATAGGGTCTGTATCTGGCTTGATCAGGGTGGTGCGGTCCAGGAAGCGGGGCCTGGGTAGGAGGCCCTTGCATCCTTGGAGGTGGAGGTGGCCCCCTTGGAGCTGGCCATATCCCTGGACTCATTCCCCCGGGCTGTGTGAAAGGGGGACTAAGAGTTCCTTGATCTTCACTGAACTGTGGCAAAGAGTTAGGGTTATAGTGATGGGGCGGGGGTGCATTTACATTTACAGGGGGGCCTCCATGCTGAGGAGGGGGAGGTCCCGGAGGAGGATGATTCATATATGGTGGCATTTGGGCAATTATATGTCCAGGTGGTGGGGTTATTGGAGGAGGAGCAGAGGTCATTGGTGGTGGAGGAGCTTGGCTATATACCATGTGAGGAGTACCTGCTGCCTGGGGAGGATGCTGCAGCGGATGGCTTATTGGTGGAGGTGGTGGTGGGGGTGGTGCATAATGTTGCTGTGGAGGCATAATATGATGAGGGTGCGATACCACTGGTTGACCCTGGTATTCAGGATGATGATGAGCAGGTGCAGGGGCTGGTGGAGGTGGTTCTCGAGCACCTGAATTTGAATCATCCTGAATAGGGACCGTTATTAAGTTGCTGTGTTTTCTCGTTGAGATGCGGAAGGTGTCCTGACTGACGGGGCGAGGTGGCGGTGGAGCCATCGACATCTCTGCCGGAGGCGCACGAATGTCCTCATGCGGCTGGTTATAATGCTCATGTGGCACATGCTGTAAAGGAGGCGGTGGCATCATGATGTGCTGCTTTGGCGGAATGTGGCTCATATGGTGTTTCTCAGGTGGCATTATGAAACGCTCAGGAATTTCAGCAGGTGGTGGGGCAATAGGAGGATGGACAGGTTCGATTGGAGGACGAGTAACAGGCTTCCCAGCTCTCATGTGACGGTGGTTGATGTGAGCCTGTAAGTCCCTCTGGGACAGGTAAGTTCTCTTACACCCTTGAACGATGCTGCACATGAAGAGAGACCCTCGTACGCATTGCTCAATTCGCTGCACAGGTTCATTACAGCTAAACCAGAAGAAAATACCAGTTTATTGTCACCACAGAGCTCAATCCGCAAATTTTCTTTTGTTAAAAGTCAACCAGTTTAACGCAATTACCAAAACTAGAACTGGCATTTTTTTCACCCCACTGTAGCAAAGAAACATTTAACTGATTTTGAAGCTTACCTAGTTTTTAAGTCTCCAAACACAACTATGAAAGAACATAACAATTTCATGAGGTGGAAATTTATAAATAGCATCACTCTCTCACAAACTGTTCTGTGCATTAAGACTTACCAAGAGTCACTCTCACTATATACATAAAACTGTCATTTATTCCCTTTCAACTTAGAGCAATAATAGGTTATCTGCCCCAATACTTAAACAGCAAAGTAAACATTCATCTCTTACAATCCCAAAATATGGGATACAAAACTACAATCAAGTGACATAGTAGAGAGTACTCTACTGCCTCTGCTGAAGGTACATAAATAAAAACCATGTCAATACAATATCTGAAATAAGATAGTTAAGTTACTTTCCTACATAACCAATTCTGAGATAACTTACCCTGGACACATCTTGTCTCCCTTTTTCTCATGTAGTATAGCACAGTCATAGCAGAAAACATGCTTGCAAGGTATCTAGAGACAAAAAAGGTCTCTGTTAAGACATCATATACAAACACCTTTGTCACTTTGCAGAATAGAGACCCTCCCTCCAGCACACCATTTCTAATAGAAGTAACTAAATTACCTATGAGGTGAACAGACACAGCAGTGGTTAGCAGTTTACTGCATCTTTGCAGAGAAACTTTCTAAACCGTTTTGTGTTGAGTTTGGCTTTTTTTTAGGGTAGGGCTGTTGGGGGTTTTTAAGTGTTGGCAAAAGTTTAAGTCTTGCAATAATGCCACCACTGCCCATTCACAGAAGCTGCACATACAGTCTAATTAACACTTGTATTGCTGGCAAGGAAGGGAAGTTTTAAAAACGTTAGCTGTGATTAACCCTGAAGCCTGTTACATCACACTTCAAAATCTACATTAATCTCAGGGATTTTGTTACACTAATTTTAGAGTGACATAAAAGTGAACAGTGTTTTCTAACTTCACTGCACATCTTCAACTGAGACAAAGAGCTTACTTTTAAAGCTAAGGGCTGTAAGGTCAAGACCTACTGAACCTGAAGGTTCTCTTGTTAGTGACAGCATCCTGATTTTTTTAACATTTTCAAGCTTACTTTATTAAATGAGGGGGTAAAGTAAAATCAGCCAGACAGACTGAACAAAAACACCTCAGCAGTGAAGGCCCTCAATTCCATCCTGATATTCTTCTGCTACTTATTCAGAGGCTTGCTGAAATCATTAACCTCCAGAGGCCTCACAGAGACATAGTACAACCTGCTTTTACCTAAAGGGAAACCACGGCTGCATCTTCCACTGATAATTTCACTCACCATGCGTCCATACATTTTGATGGGCAATCCACACTTATCACAGAAGTGGACCGGTGTATCATCCTTTTCCCCAAGCAAGTTTATCTGATAGGATAGATAAAGAGGGTGGAAGAATAAAACCCAACATCACTAAAGATTCTCATTTCAATTATCACCAACACACCCACTATTTTTGAGTTAGTTGAGAAGAAAGCAAGAACACCACAAATGTGACAAAACAGTAGATGCATTTTCAGCCACTCAAAAATAAAAGGAACTACTTTATTTAAGAAGGTACTTGCCAGGACTACCTACAGTTTGGTACAATACAGACAGAGATTCATGACTTCCTATCCATGACTTTACCTTATAGTCCCAAAAGATGGGTCCAGGGAATCTCCTTTGATTGCCGAACATTTCACCTCCTTTGCATTCGTATCGCTCCTCTTTGTTATAATCAAATTCTTCTGTGGAAAGAAGGAAGAGAAGAAAGACACGAGCCTACCACAAGGCTTTCCTAATTGACACTGGCTGCTGCTAAATCATTCTATACTGAATCATCCAGAAATGCCACAGCATTTTTATTTTAGTATAATAAGACAGTCTGATTTGAGAATATGAACCATTTAATCCTTATTCTGCAGCAGTACTTGAAAGTTTGAAACTTGGTTTGCACTTGGATAGTACCTTGCACTCTAGGTCTCCAAGGATGAATAAATCACAGAATCATTTAGGTTGGAAAAGACCCTTGGGATCATCGTGTCCAACCATTAGCCCTACTCTACAAGGTCACTCCTAGACCATATACCCCAACACCACATCTAAGCGATGCTTAAACACACCCAGGGATGGAGACTCAACCACCTCCCTGGGCAGCCCATTCCAATATCTCACCACTCTTTCCGTGAAGAATTTTTTCCTAGTGTCTAGTCTAAACCTACC
>WTSP01023148.1:125203-146887 GCA_025331215.1 Actenoides lindsayi | reverse complement strand
CACATTGGGGGGTGCAGAAAGTGAAAGGCTGCAGCTGCAGGGAGGAGGGGACAGGACAGGGGACCCCAAACTGACCAACGAGGGATTCCAGCCCATAGGCGGCATATTCAGCTAGAGCTGAGGGATCACAAGGGTCTCTCCCCTCATTTTTCTCTCTTGGACCACTTTGTTGGCTTTGCTCAGGTCCTCTTCTGTTTTTTTCCTCGGAACATTCAAGGAGAGAACTCTGCTCATCCTGCCTTCAATCCCAATCTGTGTGTTCCTGAACCTGGTACCAGAATCCAGCTCCTGAACACAGCTCCCGTTTGTTGTGGGGCCCAGGCTGGGACTGCCCCGGTGCCTGCTCCACAGCATCAGTGGGGATGGAATTACCATCAGGGGGTTGGGGGTTGGGTTTGATACTGGTTTTGTATATATCAGTATATATTCATTTTTATTAAAGCTGTTCTAGTTTCCTTTTCCAATCACTAAGTCTCTCTCCCTTATTCCCTTTCTCTTCCCCTTTGGGGAGGGAGGGGGGTGAACAGAGAGCATTTGTTATAGGTCTAAGGGGCCACCCTGACCCTAAACCATGATAATGGTCTATAAAAGAAGATAATTTCCTTACTTATTGTTGTGTGTTTTCTAATGAAATATTTTCCAATTTCTTGATCCCATCTATTTCAACATAAAATGATGTATTGTTTTGATTCCCCTAGGTCTATTGCACTTTTTTTTTTCCCCTTCACTTTTTCTGAAGCAAAACAGAAACAAGCCCTTACCACACCCACACAAAACAAACCCCAAACCATCTCAGCCCTTGAGAGCAGCTGTGTGAAGGTAGCTCTTCAGTGATGTGGGTTGCAGAATCAAGGCCTCAGGAAGCTGAGCCAGGTGAATGAAGAGCTTGTTAAGCAGATGGGCTCTATGAGGTGGGATCACAGAGTAGAGTTGGAACAATTAAAGCTCTCATTTAAAGGGCTTCTGTTCCCTGAGGTAGGTTGGAAATGGAGTTTTCAGGTATTGCACTGTATAGGCAATGTATGAACGTGTGAGTATTGATTCCTTTCTCTCCTGCTCTTTTTGGGCCCATAGGCAGGTAGAATGTGATCTAGTTTTATCAAAATGCAGTCAGTGACCTCAGAGAGCTATAGCACTCTTTCTTGTAATTATAGACTGGTGTCTTTAATCCAAACTGTTTCCCACTCAATCACCCACTGACCTGTATCAGTGAGAAACTTCTCCATTTGAACTTTATTTAAGATTACTTTTTTTTTTGATTGTGTATTTTGTAAGTCTAATACTAAATCCTCAGGGCTGTAATTAAGTTTCTCTTTGGGTATCAGACAAATGCTGTCAATAGCAGATGAAGCATAAAGCTCTACTGGGAGAGCAAAATTTGTCTTTAAGTGATCAGGTGCTTCATGCTTCTCACTCAGCATTTTGAATGCCACAGAATTCTGTCTTTTTGCCATAACTTTTACCTTAGAAATCCTGACAAACACTTTCTCTTAGGAAGATGTTGCATTGCATTTAAAAGCTGTTATTGAGAGGGAGTTCAATGCCCATTGCTCCATAGGCTAAAGCTGTGGGATTCTTGCCTTAGTGACTTAACTTGTGACCTCAATTTAAGTTAGGGAAGCAATTTCTAAATCTGTCTTTGTTAACCACCTTAACCACCTGTTCCTTATGTCCTGGTCATAAATAACTACTGATGCTGCTTTTATTGAGGGAGTGAGAGGAAGATTTTTTTTTTCACACCACTGCTCCCACTCTCATTCTTCTTGATGTCAGTTTGAATGGCAAATGGGTCTCTCACCTGGTAGTGGAAAAAAAGGCTTTTAATTCCTCTCACCCTGGGGTTTAGGAATGAGTCAGGCATAATTAAGAGCAGTCAAAAAACTGAAGAAGTGCTAATGGCCCTGCAAGTGCCTGCTCAGGGTGGGCTGTATGAGCACCATCCCTTGGGATGCTTTGAATGCTGGAGATTTTGTTTATTTGTAAAATGGGAGGAAACTTTTAATACCCTGTGCTGGGAAATGTTCAGATTTGGAATGTCTTAGGAGCACAGTCAGGTCTCTTATCCTGTCAGCACACCCCTCAAGCAGGAAGGGAAACACTGGGACTTAATGGTCAGCAGAAATGGTGAAGAGTTACCTTCAGAGTCTTTCCAGCAGAGCAGAGCTGCACCTATGGGTGCCTTGTGCTCTGCCAGGCTGGAGGAAACCTGGGAGGTTTAGGAGACTGTAGGTCTGAGGTAGCTTGGCAAGTGACCTTGTCAAAAATCGGCAGATATGTCGGAGCTGGTCTGATGAGGACCAGCTCAGGCTCCCATGGCCTGGGCTCCAGGGCCATGTGCACGGAGGGCTGCCAAGGGTCTGGATGGGCAGGAAAGCTGTCTGCTTTCTGTCTCTGCCAGTCTGAAATGGGCACACTTCTGTGGAATATTTTGATTTCAAATAGCGTTTCTCACTTGGTAAAGCACCTCATGTGAAACTGCCTGAGTGTAGCTGTACTGCTTTGACTCAGCAGTAAGAAATCGTTTGCTGAGCTGGCACAATGCAGGTTATTAGCGGTGTTTGCTGTTGGAACAAAGTGCAGCTTATCCGGGTCATATTTATCAAAATAAGGTCTTTGGAGTCAGGGAATGTGGATGTGTCAAAGTTTGCAGATAAAAGGAGGGAGCAGCACAGCTGGTGACATGAAATGGAACCATGACCTGCATGTGAATCTTTCTCTGTTTTCTATAAACAGCAAAGGTTGATGATTTCACCTGATCTTTTGTTTTATTTTTTTACTCCCAAACCATAAACTTCTACATCTAGTTCTATTTCCCCTTGGTGACCTTTCTGCCTTTGTCTCATGTTGCTAGGGCTGGCTGGTGACAATTTCTAAATGCTGTGGGATGATAGCCTGCAACTAGTCTCCTTTTTCGTGGTCCACCACTGATTGCTCAGCTCTCAGAAAGGCAGCACAAATGCTGTCCCATTTGCTATGTGCTGTTGAGATCATCCAGAGCAGATTGTCTCTCCATCAGCATGGATCCTCTGGCATTGGTTCATAGGATGTTGTAGGCTCATATATCACAGTTTCACTCAGGTTTATTTTTTGTGACTTTATGCACCTGGGAATGCATACATCTGATTCTCATCTTGGCAAGGGCTGGGCTAAAGCTAAAGGAGCAGTGCCAGGCTGCACTGGCTAATGATTTGGCCAAATTAAAATGCTTTTATTCTGCAATATTTGTGTGCAATTGTGAATAACTAAATGGAAAGGATGATGGGTGTAGGCTGCCTGGCTTAGAGGTAGTTGTCTGGAAAATAGATTATTCTGGAGGGAAGAATGGATTAACTTTGTCATCCTATTGTTAGCTTTATGCCCCTCAAAATGCACGTAGTCTCTCAGTTGTAATTTACACCGTGGTTGAACTGTGTCTGTGGAGATACTGTAACTTCTGGATCACAGGATCCCATTATTATCATGGCCTCTGGAAAAACTGATACATTCCTTGAAAGCCCCCCCAAATTTCAGTCATACCATGGAGATGCTGCCACCTGGAAGAGATGTGGAGAAATGTTTGGGTTTGGGTTTGGTTTTGGTTTTCTTGAGATTTGTTGGTGCTCTGTTGCAAGAAAGAATCTGTCCAGAATCTGTCACCTCTTCTGGTGACTCATGAGGCAAAAAGTAGAGCTGTGATGATGTTGTTCAGGAGCTCTGAGGCAGTCTGGATGACCTTGGACCAACTTCTTCATCTCTTAGTACTTCTTTTTTTAGATGATGAAAAGATACAAAGATGATGATGTTTCTCCCTTAACAAGGGTGTTGTGATGGATGATTAAATTAATTAATCGTTGTGCTATTTTCAGTCACTATGGTAATTAGTGCTACAGAACCACCTAAAAATAAATAGGATCATTTGGTGTAGGAGATTCAGGGCAAATCAGGTAGTATGTCCTGGGTATTGCAACAGCCCCAATGTGTTTTGTTCAAACAAGAATTTGCTGAAAATATACATGGATGCTGAATTTTGTAGCAGAAGTGCTTCCAAATATTAAATACATTCCTTCCTTTTCGCTCAGTTTGAAGCAACTTGAGCATATATTTCCTTTCCTATCTGTGAGCAGATGAGTCTTGCAATTAGCTCCCCTATTGAGAGCAGTATTCCACTCTCACCCTCATCTCCTTTTCAGCCTAAGGGCACCTGAACTGAATGGATCTTTCTTCCATCATAAATCATACATACTCAGTAATACTGTGAAAAGAATTCTTAATGTGTTCGGGGAGTTTACATAATGAACCTTCCTTGTGAAAAGTGAAGTGTTGTCAATATGCCGCCTTGCTGAAAGTCTGTTATTAACCTCGCTGTACAGCAAGTAGAGCACGCCTAAAGATGTGCATAAGCCTGTGTAAACTTTTTGAGGCTTTCTTTCAGTGATCAGCTAACTACATCTGCAGGACCTGAAGTCAGCCTTAAAAAAAGGGGTATGATGTTTAATCGTCTGTGTGTTGTATTCGGTTCCACAGGCATCATTAAAGTATATTTTGGGGGCTATCGAGTTAATATAACTTTGGGCCCTAATAAGTTAAGAAGTATGTGTGAAGTTAGTTCTCAGCTCTCCAGTGGAGGCAGCACCTCTTCAAGGCTGTGGTTTCCATTGCTTAGTATCACCGGGGCTGCCCTTACATAAAAAGAAATGACAACAGTAGACAAGGATTTGCCATTACTCGTTTCTCTGACTTGTCCAGCTCACGTCATGGATGTTCAATGTCTGTATTTGTGCTGGGTTCCAAAAATAGCTGTCTTTTCTGACTTGGCCAGCTGGGGACCACTTTATCATTAGGGTTTGTGCAGAGTTTTCTCTGCAGCAAGCCTGTTCTTTCTCCTGCCTCTCGCTTCCTGTAGCTGTGGTATACTAGCTGCAGCAACCTTCTTCGGTTCACCTCCTGCAGCACCTCCCTGTGTTGTGCTGGGAAGCTATGAATTGCAGGAGAGTAACAAATGACCCTTCGTCCTTCTCCTTTCGGGTATTAGGAAGCTGATGCCTTGGCATTCCTGGCCTCCTGCTCGCCCTAAAAAAGAGAGCTTGGGTCTCTGCTTTACTCTCTGACAAGGTACCAGCAGAACAGATAGCATGACTGACAAACAGCTGAAATACCTGGTTTATTCCTCAGACCTTCAGTGCTTGAGTCACATGATAATTTCTCAACTCATAATAACTCTTGGGTTTTGTAGAGGGCAGCACAAATCTGAAAGGAAGACCTTTGTGCTGTGCTGTCAGCTACCTGGCTGTACTTTGATCCTTGTCTGCAGGAGTCATCAGCTTTGCTGGCTCCTCCCTGGATCTCTGTGACACTTGGGAATTCTCATCTCACCGGGCAGTGGGAGCCCCGTGGATGTTGGGCAGATCCACAGCAAAGGAAACAGTGTGCGAGGGAGGCAAAGAGGTCTCCTGATGCTTCTCTGCAAGGCCTGTCTCTTCTCGCTTCCTTTGCTCCCGCTACTCCTTTCTGACACTTGAGTTTTGGAGCTTGTGGATTTTCATACCCAGTTAGGTTTTATTTGTGTTACACTAGCTAGATCTTGGCCCTGAAGAACTTCCAGTTTCTGTCAGGTTTGTGGCAGGCAGAGCCAGTACTCCCTATCCACACATACATATATGTTGCCTTTCTTGCAGAGGCATACAGATATCCTTGACAGTCTTTTCTGATTTTTTTTTTTTTTTTCACTCTGTTTTCCTGTCAACAGTCCCTTTGCCCTCCTGGGGTGTCTCTGGGTGATGAGAGCAAATAAAGACAAAACCATGTTTTTGACTTGGGTCATTTGAAGGGTCATTTGTTGCTTGATGTCATGTGCAGCCTGACTATCTCTTGGTTGTCACGCTTTCAGTTTAATTCTGACTGTAGATGATTGCTTGACTTTCTGTTATCCCCAAACTGAGCTGTGGCAGAGTGCAGGAGGATTGTAGGGCTTTCAGTGCGGTCGGGGAGAAAGTGAATAAATGAAGCTACGTGTCCAACCTGTGAACAAGACAGTGTTAGCCAAGGGGTTAGATGACTGGCTACGCTTTAACTCGTCTTTAGACATATTCTGATGGAGTCATACTAACCTCTCTGCTTAACAGTTGTTACCACTGCTCTGTCAAAATACACCTCTGATCATTATTTGAGACGTTCTGGAAAAGTAAGAAATGTTATGATTTGGTACAGATATATGCACAATGAAACCTTGTTATTGTAAATGTTTATAGTTGTTCTTTTTGGGGGGAGGGAAGGAAAGGGGAAAAAAATTTAGCTTCAAGACACACAGTTGGAAGTGACTGTTTCCTTCATTCAGCATCAGGTCAATATGAGGTGGTCACTATATTTACAGCTTCTGCAAATATATCCGCACATATCTGAACAATGTGTGTCATATAGGTGGTAAACCCTACCTTAACTTTTTAATTTGTCATTGTTTTCCCTTCCTCCCCACCCTGCCCATAGATTGCAGTAATGTTTTAAAACCTTGATCTCCTGGAGAAATGCTTCACAGCATTGTTTAGTGTTCAAACCAGGCAAGATTTTCTTGTTGGGGTGGATTTTCTTCTTTTCCTCAGGAAGCTGGTTGCCTGACTTTTATTCTCCAGTTCCAAATATCTCATTCTCTCTTAGCACTGATCTTCTACTGTAAGGATGTAACTGGGTTAGGGAATTGATACTGCATGAATATATGACTCCTAGACAAGGTTATGTGGCCAGGAAAATTATCTTGTTCTCAATCACATTCACATCAATAGAAATTGGTTTACCTTTAGCATTGTAAGCGGAGAGAGATGGTTGTAGATGACAACTAAATGAGGTCAGAGAACTTCACCAGTCAGGACACTGACATCTAAAATGTGGAGGGCAGACTGTCAATGCAGAAATGCTAATTTACGTCCACAGAATGAGTACTTCCACTTTGTTTCTAAAACATAAATGTTAGCTTCTGAATTTCCAGGCCTTGGGGCTTTTTCTCATAATATTACAGCAGTATTGGTATACCTGGGGTTTTTTGATAGATTTACGGGTACGGAAGAACAGAGTTGCATCTTGTAATGCCTGGGCTCAAATTTGACTTGAGCAGTGGTTTTTGTATGGATACTTCTGTGATAGATACAAACCTGCTAAATTGCTTGTGGCTGAAAACTGGTTGGGATGGCTTCAGTGATTCCTTCCCAAGTTCCTAGAACTACTAATCTGGCTGTTGTCTCTTAATGCTTTTCAGGAAGGAATTGCCTAGTGTTGTGGATAGTTCTCTTCCATTTTTCCCCTCTCAGTTGCATGCTAGTCTCTTAATGACCCTTTCTGACAGTCTTCCTTTGTGCCTGCCTGTACTGTAGGGATGTAAAAATAGTAACAGGAAAGAGACGATAAAGGATAAAATGGAGTAGATGTTTTATATCTACTCCATTTTATTCTACTTGCCCTTGGTGCAGCCTACACATGGGTGGTGAATGCATAGCCCTTTCTGTGGCAGTGTTAGACTTCCTCTGCACATGGGATATCTGTTAACACTATGGGTGACATGGCACCAGTGCAGAGTGGATGCTCCATGCACCCGTGCTGGCTTCATGTTGGCAGGGGTCTCAAGCCTCTGGGGCTTGACTTGTTCTTGCTGTGTTCAGGCAAAGCATTCCAAAAGTGCCATTCGGGCAGCCGGCACGTGCCATTTCCTCCAGCAGCCATTGCCTGTGTTTTACAAGCTCCTGCCTTCATAACTGTAGCCCCTGCTCCCTCCTGAGTTGGAATGTTTGTTGAAGTGCCTCGTGAGCCAAAATCCACTGCTGTTACAAAATCATCATAAGGGCCAGTTCTGCCAATGTTGGTGATATCTGTCGTTAGCATCTGAGGAGATGATGTGTATATTGCATTCCCTGTTCAAATATGAGTAACTGCCAGAAGCAGTGTGGTCCAGAGGACTGTCACAAGCCACAGGTCTATTCCTGCCTTCTCTTCTTGAACTACATGATTTTGGTTTTACTGACATCACCCACTGATTAGCATGTTGCAACCTAGGTGCTATGATCCAGAGGGAAGATCAAGAAATAACTGTATGGAAAGGAAGAAGTCCTCTAACAGCTGTGGTCCCAAAACTCTATTTTGGAAGTAACAGTGCAATAAGAGAAGGTCAAAGGTCACCATGCAAATATTTTGGGTTTTCTTTAGTGTATTCTCCGGATGCAAGTTCATGCTGATATTTCCTCAAATACAGCAAGGAAGGCAACATAAAAAGTTATAGATGTGTCACCCCATCGTATTTATCATGTGTTGGAGTGACCGAAATAAAATGAAGCTAAACAACTCACTCTGAAAGTAAACACAGCTGCCTGGTTTTGCATAGCTCTAAGAAATAAGTGGGGAAATGCAAAGAATCCCTTTTTAATGAATAGAGAATAATGAATAAGGTTAGTAACAATGTGCCTTTAATTCAGCACATTAACAGATTGTTCTCTGTGGCTTTTGGCGGTCTTGGGTCTAATCAGAGCCTTTTGTCTTGGGTGAGGTTTTCACCCATTAGAAGATTTGTGTTTCAGAGGGCCGTGTTCAACAAGCTGCTCATGTAAGCAGGCAGACAGTTAATTTCACTGGAAATTATGCCATTCCGTTTCACTGTGTGCAAATATGAGTGTTTCAGGATAGTTACTTGGTTGCTCATTCACGCACAGGCATAAGTTCAGGAGCCTGTGGAAATGCATCTGCTTAAACATATTTTTACTTCCCCTCACCCTTCACGCAGACTTAAGCAGTTGAGCCAAATAGCTAAAAATCCTCAGGGGTTTAACGGATTAAAGGCGAATAATTGTTAAGGTGCAGGAAGGGCTGAAAAGTCCTGAAAATAGGGCAGGATGTAGATGTAGATGCTGAAGGGCCTGGTTAGTGAACTACAGCTTCCCAGTTACGGGTATACATATAACTCTGAGTGGCAGACTGGAAGGTTGGTAGGGATATGATAACTGGGGAGGGGGGGGAAAAAAAAAAGACCTAGTGATGGCTGGCCTGAAAAACCCTGATGGTCTGCTGGTGGGAAATGCGGTATGGGTTGCAGCTTTCTTTCTCCCTTCAGATGACGTGGTCAGAGCTAGTTTCCGTGGGCTCTTTTGTTCCTCACTGGTTCCTGTAAGTTAACCGTTCTTCGCATTTTTCTGTTTGTCTCAGGTCCCGGGAGGTTGAGGCTGGAGGTTTCCCTGCCCTCCCCGTAGCCGGCACGGGGCGCTGCCCTCAGAAGAAGCAGCGGCGGGAAGGCGGGTGCGGCCTGGAGGAGAAGTGGCGGGGAGGCGGGGGCCGCCTCTTGCCGTAGGCCGCCAGGGTGAGGCTCCTCACAGGGTCCGCTGCTCCCCGCCCTGCCCTGGCCCACCATGGAGACCCTGTCCCAGGACTCTCTGCTCGAGTGCCAGATTTGCTTCAACTACTACAGCCCCCGCCGACGGCCCAAGCTGCTGGACTGCAAGCACACCTGCTGCTCGGTGTGCCTGCAGCAGATGAGGACCAGCCAGAAGGACCTGCGCTGCCCCTGGTGCCGCGGGGTCACCAAGCTGCCACCGGGGTACTCCGTGTCGCAGCTGCCCGATGACCCCGAGGTGATCGCCGTCATTGCGATCCCTCACGCCTCAGAGCACACCCCTGTCTTCATCAAACTGCCTAGCAATGGGTGCTACATGCTGCCCCTGCCCCTCTCGAAGGAGCGAGCGCTACTGCCCGGAGACATCGGCTGCCGCCTCCTGCCCGCTGGCCAGCAGAAGCCTCTGGCAGTGGTGACGATCCCAGCGGAGCAGCAGCCGCTGCAGGGTGGCCTTCCCGCTGAGGCAGGAGCGGAGGAGCCGGACCGCAGGGGTGTCGTGAAAAGCTCCACCTGGTCAGGGGTTTGCACTGTGATCCTAGTGGCCTGCGTCCTGGTCTTTCTCCTGGGCATTGTCCTCCACAACATGTCGTGCATTTCCAAGCGCTTCACGGTGATCTCCTGTGGCTGAGCTGGGGAGGAGGGTATTCTTCCCCAGGGGGACGGGGTTGGGTGGGTGGCGCTGGTGGTATTGAGCGGGACGATTGGCTGCAGCTTTGCCCAGTGACTGCAGAACGCCGCGCGCAAGGGCAGCGGAGCGCTGTCCCGACCGCAGCCTCCGGCGTTGTGGCACCAGGCCTCCCAGCAGCGTGGGCAAAAAAAATCCACGTCCCGTATCTGGTGGCAGTGGCGCTGAGGAGGACTGCACGTGTGTCACCATGATCAGTTATCAAAGGGACTGCCACTTGCAGTGATTTTTTTTTTTTTCTTCTTAAATTTTTTTTTTTTAAATCGTGTTATGAGATTGAAGACATCGATGTAGCCGGTTATACTGTAAAGTATGTGGAATGAGCTCTTCTCTAAACACAGTAGATTAAAAGCAAAACTGCTCCGTGTAGAAGTAAAGAATTGGTGCATGGCTCTGTGCAAGGTGTTCAGTACCTGTCCACACATGCATTATTTATTAATGGGGGGAGGGAAGGAGACTTGCAAAACCAAGAAATCATTCAGCCACTAAGGCATTTTATATGTTTTAAATGGCACATTAATTAAACTGACTTAGGGAGCTGTACAATAGTTTTTAAAAGAAAATATTTTACAAGCGATCGTTTTGTTCCATGGTATGTGTTTTTTGCCTCTCTGTTTTTCCCCATGTTTTTGAGCTCCAGGGAAGTGGCATTTCCCTGCATCTTTTAATTGAAGGAGCTTCCAAGCCGGGAAGCAAAGTGAACTAGGAGGAAGACTCAAAAATGCAGCTGAAACACTTCTACCTAACTGGCTTCAAACAAATGATGACTTAGTATGTCCAGTGTTTAGCATGCATTCAGTTTTACCTCCAGCCTGGCAGCAGGGCTTCCCCAGTGACCTGGCCTTCGTAGCCATTAGTGAGGAAATGGGTCATGAGAAGTCCTAGGACTCCTTCTGCAAGGATATGATAGCAAATTGTGTTTCTTTTTCTAGATGTTGGCTTTTCTGAATTGTTTTTAAAGAATTTATCCTTATTTCATCTCCCTCTTTCCTAGGATATGCAACTGTGCACCCATAGATTGTATTGTAGAGAAGTAGCTCTAAGGGAAGCCTCACCATCCCAACTGAGACAGAGGCCCCTTATATGCAATCATCTAGTAAGAGGCAATGATGCATCTGGGAGGAGAACCCAGGCCAACCTACCTTTATACTGGGTGGGCTATCCCTCCTAAACCACTGTGGCTGTCCTCATGTCAGAATGTCTGGGTGAGCATAACATAGCCTTTTCCCATATTTCAGTCTTATAAATGTTGGTGTTCATAAGGATATAGTTGAAAAAAAACCTGCAAAACACAGGAATTGTCTCCCTCCACCTGTGAGTGTCATGAAAACCAGGTCATCTGCAGCTCAGTTCTTTGAAAGGCCCAAATTCCTGAATGTTTACTGTAGTGTAGTGCTTTGCTCGAAGCAGTCCCACTAGCTTTAGTAGTACTGCTTTTAAGTAAAGTAGAATTCGGTGTCAATTTGGGTATTTGGCAAGCTGAAATTTGTGTGAGATTTAGGGATTGGATCAAGGGGCACATGACAGACATTTAGTAAGACAGAAGAATATATTGATTTGCACTTTTTGCAAGTACAAAGCATAACCTACCTGAAGCCTGACCTCTTTTTGTCTCCCTACTGCTCTTTCTAATAATTAATTAGAGATTGCTCAATGCCATATTATAACATCAGAGAACATAATTTTGACTATGCCATGACCAAGCTGGCCCTTTAGACAGTGTTTTTCTGGTTATGTTACAAAAGCCACTTCCTGCTTCACAATAAACATTCTCAGCTAGGATTTCTGTCAGGAGCATAAATCTAACTTCACGCTGAATTTCTTCCCCTCCCTGTTCCCAAACCCCTCCTTTCTTCCTCGATTCCAGTTAACTGAAGAAGAGCATATAGAGTACTTGTAATGATGTGTGTTGGGTCCTATAGGGAGAGGAACCATTGTGCTGTTTTTTACCTGCTGTCCTATGTATGCATAGCACAGTCAAGAAAAAAAATAATCCTCGGACAACACATTCAATGCCTTTTCTGTTCAAGGCCCATATGCAGTATGCCTTGAACCTGGCTTGCAAGCATTGTAATTACATGGGCAGTCTCTCTGCAGCACGTTTAATTTGGTTGTGTTGGGGAACAGCAGGCATTCCAAAACATGTCTTGTGAACGTGCTAGTTTCTCGTTGCCAGTACGTAGCCAGATTTCTGCCGACGTCCGTGCTATGCTGCTTATTGTGTAAAGGAAAGCAAGGTCACACACACACACACACAAAAATCTTGCCTTTATAAGACTCTTGAGGAAGTCAACAGATACAGGACTTGACCCTCTACTGCCTTATCCCCTGTAGCAATCAGTGGGTGTACCAGGAGTGTATACACTCGTATATTATATATATACGTATATATATATACTCGTACTTGGAAGATGCTCCCGAGAACAGTGCTGATGCATTTTTGCACCAACTTCTGCATTTGTTTATCCAAGTTATCAATGACTGCACAAAAATGTGAGGCAGTCAAAGAGCAGGTCCTGGAGATACAGTGCTGATAACGTCAACCTCCTTCCAGCCATACCTGCGTGACTGAAGGTCTTGAGGCCGAGGTTTCTCGGGCCTTTCAAAGAAGGACTGTCTTGAAAACTACCCTCTTTGTCCCTACGTGGAGGGTGTGGTGTGAAAGAGAAATCAGAAATTGGGTTAAAATACCACACTGCATAACACGTTATGGACCAGGCAGACCTAGAGTTTATCCGGTATTAATGACATTAGTATTATGTCAGCAGAGTGTCATCCTGTGTTACGTAACGCAGCCCGTTGTTTCGTTAGTATAAATTTCCTGTACCTTTTGTGCCTGCTGAAATGCATGTTTGACCTCATTTCTGATCCAGACATTTGCCTGCTCACAGCCTTGTGTAAGAGCAGTAAGTCAAACCTCAAGATTTTTGCCTCTGTGTGTGCGTATGGTGTGTACGTTTGTTCCTTTTTATAAATAGGGGTGCTGGAGATGTTTTTGTTCTGGCTTTAGACCGTGACGATCATTTTAAATTTGCAGCTGCCATATCCTGTTGGATCACCTAGCTTTTTTGCTGACTTTCATAGAAGTGAACTACATAGTTTGTTCTAATGGACCATGTTAAAATGTTTCTCTATGTTGCTAGTCATACTACTTTAAAAATGCAGTGCAGTCTGTCCCATTTCTTGGTCAATACTGTCATTAAAAACTGATATACACCTCTAATTTTTATTTTTTTTTTTAAAACAAAACCAAAAACCCAGCCTTGTCTTTGTAGTTTTTCTCTGTCCAAACACATTTGGACTTGTTTCGAAATTATCAGGTTCTGGACTAGGTTTTGTTCTCTAGTGTCCAGTAACAAATCAATGTCCAGTTCCACCAAGAAAAAGGAGGAAGCTTACTGTGACACGGTACACTCTGAGCAATCGAAATTGATGCTGAAACTTGTGGGTAATTACTCAAGCACCTGCATTTTTAGAGCAAATTACTCGGTATGGATGCGTATTTGTTTGTTTAATGGAAAGGATGTGTGAGTTGAGGTCTAGCATCATTTTTCTTTCCTGAAGGGTCCTAACTCCCATTTTTGGCTTGTGCTTTCCTGGCAAACAGACTTTAGGGTTCACTCTGTGAAATTTTGTTTAGTGAATTTCAAAAATTCAAAATATGCAATTTTGGTACACTGGAGGTTTTTTAGGCAATTGTATATTCAGTGATTATTCATGCTTAACCAAGATGTAAAGGAGCCTGGATGTTTTGTAAACATGCAGCAATCTTGAGTCCAAAGTTTCATCTTTATTAATGAAGCTCGGTCTGAATAAAACACAAGCAAGAAAAGGAAGATAACAAGTGAATTATGGTACCTCTTTTACTTTGCCATCAAATGAAGAGCATGGAAGGGAATTTGGAAGAATTGCTTTGTATTTTACAAGGGGTGGCTAAAATTTGACCCTTGGTTTTTAAAGGCACAGTGTTAAGGGTGGGTTGTGATAAATAGTCAAAGGTTGTTCATTTTTTCAGTTACCTTGGAATACAGAATTATAGCTGCCAACTACTGAGCCACACAACACTTTTTTTTTTTCTTTTCTATTTTAATTAGATGACTTAAAAAAATTGAAGTAAACATTTTGCTGGGGGAAGTGACAGAGTATTAGCCTTGATTTAAGCATGTATTGTACAGACTGGCAGGCCGGCTGCCCCTTCATCTTGAGCCCCCCTTCCTACTCATGTTATTACTGCTGGAGCCCTGGGCAGCCAGCCGTTCTGACACTGCAAATGTACTGCTGAAGTAGAAATGGCTGACATTGCACTGGTTTTGTCAAAATCACAACAGGGATAAAGCAAAAGCAAACAATTGATACATGATTTCAACTCTTCTGTAAGTGTCCTGGTATCAAAAGCTTCAGGCTCTGGGCTGCTACTGTATAAACTAGTCCAAGCCTCTGTGTTCCCTGTGTATTTTCACAGCGGTGCCACGTAGCAGTGGATGTAGCCTCCTCCAAGCCACAGAAAGGGGCTGTACCCACCATCCACAGCTAAACTGCCCCCAGGGAATATGTCTTGCTGACATGAGACACTTGTATGTCAAGTCAACACCTAACAAGTAAATGTTGAGGTTGAAAACCTTCCTTATCCTAGTTGTGCAGAGAGCGTGGCTTGAGACTTGTTTTTCCCAGACTTTTTTCTACAGGCAGATGGAGGGAGAGAAGGCGGCACGTCTAGGAGGCTATTGAAGGATCTGCTGGCCCTGAAGGAAAAGATTTTTGTGCAAGAGCTTCTGTAGGACAAGATTGTCTGGAAATACTGCAGTGGTTTTACAGCGTTAAGTGACCTTTCTGGTGCTGTACACTGTCTGTAGGCCTGACAGCTGGGGCTGTTGTGTTCTTTCTCTTTGTCACTTTACCTCTTGCACGCTTGTGTCAACAAGCAAGGCTGCTTGCTTCATCCTCAAGTTGAACAATTTTAAAGACATTTCTTAAGTTGCCTTGAGCATTTCTAATGAAAAAAATTACCTTCTGAGTTTAGTGAAATTTAATGTTTAATAAATGTTCAAAAAGGCTTTTTTTCCCCAAGTATTTCCTCATGCTTCAGTACATTTTTATTCTAGTTCTAAATAATGCCTGTAATTTTTGTGCTAAGCATGTTCCTCAACATCAGAGGCTATTCTGAGGGATGAGGTCACAGTTGCAGCCAGAAGATCTCCTGTCCATCTCACAGGTCCCCCTTCAGATCTACACAAGTCTGTTTTCATTCTTCTCATCTATATCACCCTGAAGCACCTAAGCATGGGGATGCAATGGAGACTTGTGGGCATGCATGGAACCCCTATACATATGAGCACAAGGATGCATTTCCTTGCTCAGAGGTGGTATGCACACAGCACATGCTCACATGTAGTAGAGAGAGGCCACAAGAACCAGTAAAAAGGCCTCAGGCTCTTACATCTCAGGAAGATTGCGTGCTTTATGGTGCTGGGAGGATGACATGCTGAGATAGCTTGGTAGCATGAAGCCCAGGTATCGCTACCTGGATTTCATGTGGGATGAGTTGCTGTCACCTCTGAGATGTCTTCTGCAAACCGACTGCTACTGCTGTTGAATGGGACTTGCTGTTCCATAGGTGATGGCTCATCTCGGTGAGATGCCACATTATTGCCCTGTATTTCCAGGCGGGGATGTCCACCCAAAACGAAACAACCAGATTCTTGGGCTTTTAGCTTATCAAGGGTCTGTAAGTTCAAGTTGAGGGTCTTTTGAAATTGAGCTACATGAAGCACTCCTGAAAGTTTGAAGGCAACCTACAGTCTTCACCTGAACTGGTTTGAAAGAGGGAGAAAGGTTGCAGAAGGAGAAGGACACCTGGAAATGAGCAAACAATTAGGCAATAGCCTGGAAATTCAAATGTATATGTGCAAAAACTTCTACTGGACATGTCCTGAGGTAGTCTGCATATGTAATTTCTGTCAAATCACATCTTGAGAATGGCAGTGAAACTCCAGATCTTTTTTTCTTCAACACTGTTGAGCTGGGAAGCTGCCTATTTCCAAAGTGCAGTTTTCCACCTAACAAAAACTTGATGGGCGTGTAGAAATTTTTTAGGGTGCTGAATAATCACTGAAGCCCAGGACTCGGACACAAGCTGAACAAGAATTCAGTGGGAAGAAGTTGGTGTAAAAAAGAAAGCAAAGCCTTGAATTCTCAGTGTGTCACATTGTTTAAAATAAAAACTTGTTTTATTCACATGTGTGTTGACCAAACATACAAAAGCAGGTGGCCATCTCCCAGGACAAATCATGGGGTTGATGATGTTGATAATGCCAAACAGCTAAAGATGGGATTGATTGAACTTGTTAGATCTGAGAAGCTGAAAAAAAAAAACCCAAACCTGAGTGTTTTCATGCTGAATGTTACTTACTGGCCTATCTTGAGAATTCTGAAAAAAAAGTGTGTGCATTGTCACTGTGCTGCTCCGTTCTGGAAGCGTTGCCATATATGTACCTGCATGCACTGACCAGATCTGAATCACTGGGGTTTTCAGAGGAATCTGCCTCAAGGTTTGAAAAAACCATCCCCTGAGAGATGGTTCACATTCAGGTTGGCTTTGTAAAGTATGTGATCTCGCTTTGAAGTATTTAAGAGTGATGGTGGCTCTTACAATCCTTTCAAAGCAGCATGTCCTGGGAGACATGTGGCTGGATACGAGCATCAAAGGGAGCTCAGTTCCCAAGCATGGCCAGTTTGCTGATTGAACAGCAAATGGATAAATTCTTGCTGAAATTATTTGCAATAATAGTTGCAGATGTCTCTCAAAGATTTGTTTATTGAAATATTTCAGACATAATTTAGGAAAATATGCTAACTGAGGAAGCACTAAATAATTAAATCTTGAGGAAGATGAAGGGATTTGGTCACACATGATGAAATGCTTTCTTGAATAGATGTGGACTTTACACTTGAGTGTTTGGTTCTTCATGCTTGGTAGTCTGCACAGTTCTTAAAAAACGTTTGAAGTAAAAAGCTTTGCTTTGGGGAAGGTTTTACTTTGAAATTTGAAAGCCTGTTGACTAGGAGACACTCCATAATACTCAAAGGCAGCTGTTTTCAAACACTTGACTATAGAAACCTGTATTTCTATAACTCCTGTTTGTAATGACTCGTTGTACATAGCTGAGAATCCTTAACTCACGGTGTGGAAAAAAAAAAAAAAGAAGCTTTCAGCTCAAATCCACACCAAACCCCACCCTAGGAATCCAGAGTGATGATGATTTAAAAAACGCAGGAGAAACAAATTTAATTCTAATCGCTGCTTTCCTGCTGTGCACTGAGGGATTTGCTAAACCTACAGGCTGATACAGGCTGCTTAATGATGATATCTGCTAAACACTCTAACTGCAATGGGTAGTTAGTGTTCTTTTTGCTCCTTTCCAGCCCCCTTTGGTTTAGGGAAGACCAGCTTTGGACAGTTGTAGCTGGATTGAGCGGTGCGATAAGAGTTGTAAAATGTTACCAGCAAGAAGCACGGTTTTGTGCTAAACAAGGGATTGCGACACTGAATGTCTTCTGGCAGCCATCCAGGCAGAGCAAGCCTGCAGAAACTCCAGCAGGCCTCTGGGATTGAGAGAAATGTTGTCAGGAGTACTGACATTTTGATTATTACCCCAGATACTGTGTTATTGCTGATGCCTGACATCTTCGCGTTTGAGTTCTTTCTCTTGTCCTTTGTAACATGAAGCTTAAAAAGCGCTTCGTGCTTCTTCCTTATGAGCGTGCCATCTCCTGTTTCCTCTTCTTCAGCCCGTTGTTTGGCCAGCTTGCTTCCCTGCAGATTTTCAAGTAGAAATTTACCTTTGTGTAGGAGTGACTGCAAATTTTTACAGCATTTTCGGTGATGAAAATGGTAACAGAAACAGGAACATCTCCAGGCTTCCATATTTGTGTTATTTGCAATACCTTTTTGCCTGCTGTTGTTATCATAGGTCCTCTCTAAATGAGTGTTTTGGATTATTGCTTCTTTAGTATAGCCCCAGAATTGATTTAGAAAAAAAAAGCAATAGTAAACCAAAACAAAGCAATTTAGAGACTAGAAAATATTTGCATAATCTGTTTTTTAAGATAAGATCATTCATTAACAGCTGTTGTGTTGTTTGTTTTGGTTCATTGTTTTTTATTTGCTTGTTTTGTGTTTGTTTTGGGGTTTTTTTTTTGTTCAGTGTATCTGTGACATCAGTCTTGTGATTCCCCGTCATCTAGTGGGCAAGGGAGATAAGGAAGAAGATCCATATTCATGGTTTGGATTAGGTCTGCTGAGTTTCAAAATGCATGTATGTGCTTCTATTTTGTAACACCTCATGAACCTCCTCACAGCTGAGAACTGCAATAGCACCAAAAGCTTCATGTCATGTCACGTGCTGCCTATGAAGTTGAAAATGCCTGCTGAAATGTGCAGAGCCTGGACTTGCTGGATATCAAGCACACGGAGAACTATACGTGGAATTAGTTGTGAGTGTCAGTTCTCCAAGATCAAACTCAGGTCTTATGCCTCATGCCTCGTTTAAAGTCATTAGTAGCCTCAGCCTCGGAGGATCTCTGTCATGTGTCCTATACACAGTGGCAGTCATTTTCTAAATCTAAAGCAAGCAGCCTTTGATAAGGAGATGCTTAACAATTCTGAAGGCAAATTATCCATCTCCTTAACAGATTGTTGAATCCCTGATTGGGTCAGTAACCAGTTTGCCAAAGGAAGATGGGAATTTTGTTCAATCCTCCTGGCACAGTCCACCCTATTCTGTGCTTGCTCGGTGGCCCGAGGGAAGGAGGTGTGCTGGCAGAGGTGTAGAACCATGTGAAACATGGATGTGACCCACCACGCATTTCTGTTGAAACAGTGGCCCCCTAAGGACACATTGCAAATACTCTCCATGCTGGAATGGTCCAACATTACATCTCTCATTAGAGTGGGGGTCTTGCAGTTCCTCTGCTGTAGGTATGACTTTTAAGGTTTCAAAGAAATGTGAGAACATTTCTGTAAGCTTCCTTCAGCTTTCTAGATCATCACAAATGCAGAGCTCTCCCAGCCACTTGGTATCCCACAAAGTGGAGAACCTGCCCTTCTATTCAGCTTCAGGTGAGAAAGGTAGTCCCAAAGTAGGCTAACCTGGGGCAGGGCACTGCAGCTATTGCTGTGCTGGGGATTAGTGTGCTGCTTAGGTGCTCTTTTGTGGTAGGCTCTAAAAAGTATTTCTGCCTTCTCCTCCTCCACCCTTGTTTTGCTTAACATTGTTTTGGAAAAACAAAAACCTGCACTTGGAAAAAACCAAAAAGAAGAGTGAAGCTGGTCTTTGTTCAGGCCACATTTATACCATCTGTTCCGTATCTATTTAAACTCTGTCAGGAGAAAGCAGAGGTGCCCCTGCATTTCAGCTGTGCTCCAAATAGGCTTCCCATTTTGAACACTTGTTAAACAGAGGACCTCTGAGAAGAAAAGCATTTTTAAGCCCTGGGAGCCAGCAGATGCAGTTGGAGAGTGAAGAAGGAGCCGTGGCAGTCCTTGCAATGAGGTGAGGCATTCTCCCTGCTCCAGAGGCTGTGGTTTGAGATCGGTGGGGTGGGGTGGCACAGGGATGAAGTGGAGAGACCAGGACTGACTGTGCACAAATGCACATACTCTCTGAGGGAGCTGCTTGTCAGCTTCCCAACGTGTATTTCAAACTCCTCACAGGTGATACCAGTTTAGATTACTTCAGCTACAGTATCCCTAATTGCTCCAAAGGCATTGCAAGTGAGCTGTCACCTAACACAGACCTAAAACCCCCAGCCCTCAGGGCTTGTCTTTGCACTATTCCTATTAGCAGATGTTTCTATATTACTAAGAGAAGGAGTGGGGATGGTTGGATATTTGGATATGTTTGGGGTTTGGTTTTTTTTTGGTGAAGGCAAATAAACTTTGACAGGTGTTAAAACAAAAAGGCGAAGGAAAAAAAAATGAGCAAGCTTTATGTCAGCTGAATCATCCGTGGCACAGCTTTGAAGTGAGAGCTAGTTCTTTCTCTCAGTGCCAACCTTAAAAATCTGCGTACAGATCATGCACTCAGCATGTAAATTAAAACGAGAGTTGAATGAAGGCTTGTCTCTTAAATTAAGAATCAAAGGCAGAAAGGCCTCCTTCTGCCTGGTAGTGCTGATGTCCTCTTCCCTCCCCCTCTGCACTTTCAGGTGCATTGATAGTTGCACCAGAAGCTGGGAGGTTGAGTCTAGCCTCAGGCACGCAGGTGTCTGTGTCTGTGTGTGTGTACATGGCCCTCCTACAGCTCTACCACCATCTCGGCTCCTTGGTTTACACCCTGTTTTACACGGTCCCTTGCCCCCACAGGCAGCCTCCCTAGGTGCCCTCCCTCCCCTTAATTAATCATATTCCAGATAAACAAGCAGGCTGACACTGTTCAGTGGCTGTGAACTGAAGTCCTTGATGTGTTTCAGAACACATATAGTCTGGGTTTAGATGACTTCCTCCTCCTCTGCTTGTGAAGGGCTAACCAGCCCCTACAAATACATGAACTGCCGGGCTGCCATGTCAAAACCTTGCCAAATATTGACTTTATAAAGGTGAAATCAAAGTGCTGTCAGTAAATCCGAATGTCTGGAGAAGCATTCTTTGTTTGCTTTCTCTGTCCTAGAAGGTGTCTCAAATGTTGCTGAATTTCTAAACCACCCCCTGCCCTGTTTTAATACGTGGCATTTTTGTAGGCAAATCTCTGGAGTCTTGTCCTTTGTATATGTGGAATCGCGGATTTTATGAGAACTGTTCAGACATTTGCTATGATTAAAATTCTTTAAAATTATTTCCAATAGACTAGTGTGTGTCTTTGTTTTTTTAACACAAAAAGTAAAATTGGCTGGAACGTTCACTCGTTGGTTCCGCTGAGAGCTTTAATAGAGTCGCACAGTAATAAAGGAAGGTTGAGATCCTCAGCCAAGTTTGAGGTGGGTGGAGGTGCCTTTCAGGTGGTCCATCAGAAAGCTGATTTTATAAGCTTGTGGAAGAGAGGGAGAAAAATGAATGGGTTGCACTCCCCTACTTTTCCTGGCCAACTTTACAAGTTTGGTACAACTTTGGCTTTGACTTGGGTGCAAATCTCTGTCCTTTGGGATGGGAGCTGTTGGGACATGTTGAGTGCTCCGTGATACCTGAGTGCACACGTGCTTATGAACATAGAATCATAGAATGGTAGGTGTTGCAAGGGACCTCTGGAGATCATGGAGTCCAACCCCCCTGCCAGCACAGGAACACCTAGGGCAGCCCACACAGGAACAGATCCAGGTGGGTCTTGAAAGTCACTAGAGAAGGGCAGCCTGTTCCAGGGCTCTGTCACTCTCACAGTAATTAAGTTTCTTCTCATGTTGAGGTGGAACTTCCTGTGTTTCACCTTGCTGCCATTACCTCTTGTCCTGTCACAGGGCACCACTGAACAGAGACTGGACCCTTCTACTTGACACCCACCCTTCAGGTATTTGTAAACATTTATAAGATCCCCTCTCAGTCTTCTCTTCTCCAGGCTAAACAGCCCCAGGGCTCTCAGCCTTTCCTCATAAGAGATGTTCCAGTCCCTTCATCATCTTTGTAGCTCTCCGTTGGACTCTCTCCAGTATTTCCCTGTCCCTCTTGAAC
>WTSP01023148.1:87354-125103 GCA_025331215.1 Actenoides lindsayi | reverse complement strand
TCTTTCTCTCTTTCTCTCTTTCTCTCTTTCTCTCTTTCTCTCTTTCTCTCTTTCTCTCTCTCTTTCTCTCTTTCTCTTTCACTCTTTCTCTCTTTTTCTCTCTTTTTCTCTCTTTTGACATTAAATTGTACTTTGTTTCAAAGTGCTGCTGCTTTCCAAAGGAAAGCTAGAAGTTTTCAAAGCCCACCAGGCTTCCTGAAGGGTCCAGTGTGCAGTGTGCTCTGAGGTCCAAACTACAGTGAGGGAGTTGCAAAACTCCAGCTGGAGTGGTGATGTGTGGCACAGGTCCTCTTGTCCAAGGCTATGCACTCAGAGAAACTAGAGATGCTGAACTATGAACATTCTTAAGTATAAAACCATACAGATCCTTCAGGGACCCATCACAACCTGCAACAGTGCTTGTTTGTATTTTACTTCTGTGGTTGTTGAGGAACGTGTGTGTGTGAGCTCCATATGTCTGTTATTATTGCGTGTTTCAGGAGGTGAGAACTGGAAATACCATTTTGTCTAAGACGCTCTCACCAGGAGACCCTGCTAACTTTTGCTAAATGCACCATATCAACATGTACATGGAACTAGAGTCTGAGGTTACCAGCTCATCTTAGAAATCAGAAAAGTGTGAAAATCTATTTCTTAGCTTGGAGACCCAGATATTCTTTAAATAAATGAGACCGGACAATGTTTTGTTTCCTTCACTTGAAAATCAGAAAGAGAACCAAAAGCTAAGAAAATGGAAGATTGTCCTTAGTATCTGGAGGTGGAAGTTTGATCTGTGACTTCAAATCAATCTTCTGTTTTGTTTCTTCCCAAGCTGAGATGATATTTTCTGAATTGGAACAATTTTTGACTTGTTTGCGAGTTGAGCAGCGATGTAAAAAGGATGAATTGCCTATAATACAGAATCAATACAGATATTGAATTGAAATAAGGGAAAAGGTTTTATGCTTTGGTAAATGTCAGATGAGTTCAAAGACAGCTTGGCTGTAAATACCCAGGACAGGATTTCGTCTTGTTCGTAGAGGTGTGTGTAGCATAAGCGGTTTAGCTGTTCAGTGTGCTGGGTGAAAAAACTGCTTTCTGCTTTTTTCTGCTCTCTTTAATCCTCCTTTTCATAACTTAAAAAGTTTTGACTCTGTGTATGTATTTTGAAGCAAGCTGTACTCTTGCTGAGGTGTACAGTCTCCTTTTAAAATGTGTAATTAGTGTGGTAGCAGTGTTACCTAATGAGAGTGCTGCTTGTCGCTCTTGAGGCTTCTTACTGGAGGGTAAGGGCTCCAAGGCACTTGCACTCCAGAGGACAGTGAGGAGCTGCTGAGCTGGCTGGAAATCCAGTTTTTACCCTGTGGGAAGTTCTGACATTCTGTAATATTTTCATCCTAAATAAGCAAACTTTAAATTTCTCTCAGAAGATGAATCGTCCAGGGAATTTTGATTTGGAAGCATCAAAATGTTCATGATTAAATGCTTTCTTCTCCTTAGTTATGTCCAAATGCTTCATTGTAGTAATGCCTGCTGTAGTGGCACTAGCTCCAAATTCCCAACTATGGCATGGCATTTTAGATTTCAGATGGAACTGTAGAGAGAAATCAATACTACAAACTGTTGAGTGCTGTGGTTTGAGTTTGAATAACTCTACTAATTTCCCACCAGAAACAAAGTCAAAATGAACATTTTTTATGTTTGATCAAACAACATTTTGCAGTAGACAGCTGTGCTGTACAAGTAAACATTTGAAGAGTTCTGTTTGTTCTTTCTTAATTCCAGTCTGGTATTGCACAACTGAGCACTAGGAAAGGCTCTGTTACTGCAGCAGGCAGGGGTCGGTACTAGCTGCTGCCTTGCCTTGTTATTGCCTTTTCTTTCTTAATAAAAACAGAAACTCAGAACCTAAATATAATCAAGGCTCAAACTGTTTTTAAAATAGCAGAACGACTGCAAACTAATACAGCAAGTAAGTGACATAGGCAAAATGAATCACTCTATCCCAGAGTTCACTGTAGCTTACATCTGCCATCACGCTTAATACCCGTCTCACGGTGCTGTTCTGCTCCCAAGGCTCACTTCTGTTATAACTTTTTTTATGTTGAGGCTGGTTCATCATAAAAAGAACAACTGCTTTTTGTCACTCTTACTCTTTTCAAGGTGATTTAGAGTGTTGTTTGGTTTTTTTCTGGAAGAGCATCAGGGACAAATAACTGTCCCATATACCCAGGGACATGGGATTTTTTTATTGTCCCTTCTGTTCCTGACTGGATTTTCTCCATGCAAACCCAGCGAGGAATCTCTGCTCTTTCCAAATTGGGCAGGTAAATCAGCCAATTCCCCAAGCTCTGCTGGTGTTTATAACACGTGTTGTGAGTACGAGAAAATTAAATAAAAACAGGGAAGCACAAAAAAAGCATAAGGTATTCAGCTTGAGGATAGGGGAGCTGGTGATGACCATTTCATTAATGCTAGTGAGAGTGCAACTGCATCGCCACATGTTGTGTTGAATAGGTATGCTTTGGAGGCTAAGAACCTGCCCAGTCTTCAAAAAGGTCAAGAAGGAGGACCCAGGTAACTGTAAGCTGGTCAGCCTCACCTCCAGTCCTGGAAAGGTGATGGAACAGCTTGTTCTTGCCACCATCTCAAAGCATGTTGAGGAAAGGAGGCTTATCACGAGTAGTCAACATGGGTTCAACAAAGGGAAGTCATGCTTGACTAATCTGATAGCCTTTTATGATGGCACAACTAGGTGGATAGCTGAGGGGAGGGCAGTGGATGTGGTGTATCTCGACTGCAGCAAAGCTTTTGACGCTGTCTCCCATGATATCCTCGCAGCCAAGCTTACGAAGTGGGGTTTGGATGGTTGTGTGGTGAGATGGATTGGAAAGTGGCTGAAGGACAGAGCCCAGAGAGTTGTGGTCAGTGGAGCAGAGTCTGTGGGTAGTGGTGTTCCCCAGGGGATGGTCCTGGGTCCAGTGCTGTTCAATATATTCATCAATGACCTGGATGAAGGGATAGAGGGTACCCTCAGCAAGTTTGCTGATGATACCAAACTGGGAAGAGTGGCTGACAGTCCAGAAGCTGTGCTGCCATCCAGCATGACCTGGACAGGCTGGAGAGCTGGGCAGGGAGAAATTTAATGCAATTTAACAGGAGCAAGTGTAAAGTGCTGCATCTGGGGAAGAACAACCCCATGGATCAGTACAGGCTGGGTGATGATCTGTTGGAGAGCAGCTCTGGGGAAAAAGATCTAGGAGTCCTGGTGGACAAGAGGATGGCCATGAGCCAACAATGTGCCCTTGTGGCCAAGGAGGCCAGTGGTATCCTGGGATGCATTAAGAAGAGCATGGCCAGCAGGTCGAGGGAGGTTCTCCTCCCCCTCTACTCTGTGCTGGTGAGGCCCCACCTGGAGTACTCTATCCAGTTCTGGGCACCCCAGTTCAAGAAAGACAGGGAGCTACTGGAGAGAGTCCAGTGCAGAGCCACTAAAATGATTAAGGGAGTGAAGCATCTCCCTTATAAGGAGAGGCTGAGAGAGCTAGGTCTTTATAGCCTGGAGAAAAGGAGACTGAGGGGTGACCTTATTAATGTCTATAAATATATAAAGGGCAAGTGTTAGGAGGATGGAGCCAGGCTCTTCTCAGTGACATCCAGTGATAGGACAAGTGGTAATGGGTACAAGCTGGAGCACAGGAGGTTTCGGGTAAACATAAGGAAAAAATTTTTCTTGGTGAGGGTGTCACAGCACTGGAACAGGCTGCCCAGAGAGGTTGTAGAGTCTCTTTCTCTGGAGACATTCAAAACCTGCCTGGATGTGTTCCTGTGTGATCTGGTCTAGGTGATCCTGCTCTGGCAGGGGGGTTGGACTAGATGATCTTTCGAGGTCCCTTCCAACCCCAAACATTCTGTGATTCTGTGAGTGAAGGTTTCTCCCTCCATTACCCATTACTGTCATGCCAGATAAATGGATCAGACATTCCTAGAGGTTAAATAGCAGCAGCATTTTCAACCAGGCAAATACAGTAATCACCAGAGACATACGGAGCTATCCCACGCACAGATTTATGCCTTTTCGAATTGAAACTACTTGATTACGACGTTTTCTCAAACTTGCAACCTTCTATGACCAGCAAATTGATTTTGTTTAAATTCAGCAGCTATCTCCATCTTGATCCTTGTCTTGCACTTCCAAGGACAGCACAGTTGGAGCTCCACATGCAGTTCTCAGGCTTGAGTTCTAGAAAACTATAATCATAAGCACTACAAAAGGGCTTTTTATGAGAATAAAACCTGGAAATGTTGCATGATGGGAATCAGAAATGCATTCTGCACATGAGTCGGTAGCATTACTAGGAAGTTAACATTGATGCCTCTGTTAGGAAGCCAACATTTACTACATGTAATGCTTCTTGAAATGAGTGTTTTGTGTGAGGAAAGTGGGATGCATGAAACAATTTCAGCAAAACCAATTTGATAATTTTTGAGAGGGAAGTCAAGGAAAAGGCAGTTCGATTTTATCTAAAGCAAACGAATAAATTGCAAGTACTTTTTTAGATGTTTCAAGTCTCTTCTCACTCTTGAATGGGGACATGATGCTTGGCAATAAGGGAAGAGCATCACCTGGCATATGCCTCTTCCTCTTTATATGAAAACCTGCTCAGAATTGGTTATATATTAAGTCCTTTGCATGACTCAGTTTTTCCATACTTTGTGATTAATGTGAAGGTATCTACCTGCACAGGCCAGCCCTCACCCCTCTTCCATGTCAGCTAACCAGGTAACGTATGGACCTCTAGGAGCACCTGAACATATTCCGTTACAGGCTCAAGACAGCTGTGTGACCTTCCCTGCAACCAAATAGCTATGCCACTGAGCTGTCAGAAGAAACTGCCTGGGACAGACAGACTGCAAGAAATGGAAAATGTCATCAGGAAATGGAAAGGCAGGAGATGGCAGAGGACAGATCTGTGATCTGGGAACTGGTGACAGAGAGGGAAAAGACATTTGTGGCAGGAGACTGGAGAAAGAACAGCACGTGAGCATCAGAGAAAACAGGCCTTGCAAATGGGAACCCAGCCTGAAGACTTTCTGTCCTCTGCTCTCAAGGGAGAGCTCTGAAAGCTACTAAATCACATATTACTCCTCCTGCCTCATCTGTTCCCTCAACACACTGCTAGCACTGCAGCTCCAGCAGCATGGACAAGAAGGTTTATAGCTCCCAACCCTGCTGATGACGCACAAGGGAGGAATGGGGACCCGTCTACATGGTGCTGTGCCATGCCACTTTTGTTTCTTTCATTAGCCCCAGTAACCCTTAAATTCAGCCTTCTCCCTGTAAAATACCCAACAGCCCAGAAGCAACTAGGAAAAAAGTAGATTTCTCTTACAATAACCACCAGGGAACAGCACATGATCCTCATCCTGTGTTTAGTCAGAGCTATTCTTTAAAAACAAAGCCCATTCTACCTCCTTACACACACCACATGCACACAGTGATGGTGCAGGAGCATTGCCCAGTCCTGCCAGCACATCTTGTCCAGACTAGGAGCCTTAAGAGTTTAAACACCCAGCTTCCCCACCACCCTTAGGTCCTTACTCTATGCTTCAGTCTTTCATGTCAGACTACCCTTAGCAATGAAAAGATTTTATTAAAGGACAATGGTGATGGATGACTGTGATGAAGGGCACAACTCAAGCCAACTATTTGTCAGTATTCAGAGGGCAGGCATTTCCTTGCTGGTGGGAGCACAATGCCAATAATAGGCCTTCCATGTGCCAAAATATGGGGTAAATGACAGTGGTCAAACAAAAGGTCAAATGAAATAATTATTATAGCTATAAAATATCATGAGATAAGTAAGGCAGTGGTTTAGAAGTACTATTATCTGAAGCTGACTGGAAGGGATTGACCACACAATCTGCAGCCTGGGCATCAGCAACTATTATCAGCCCTGGGTCTCAGTACCTTCATCTGGAAGGCTACTGCTTTGTGGAAAAACCAGTTCAGCATGTAATTAAAATGTTGTAAAGGCTTCAGAGCTCTTGATATATTTTCCATTCCATCACTGCCTTCAGTTTTACCATCTGATTGGGTTTTGTCCAGCAGTAACCAGGGTATGACCTCAAAAAAGACAAAAAAAAAGCTTTATTTCTGGGAAAGGCGGACAAGAAAAGGGGAGCCATTATTCATTTTATAAGCTGGGGTTTTTTTTGGTTTTTTGTTGGGTTTTTTTTGTGTGTGTGTGTGTTATTGTTTTTTTTTTAAATATTTCTGTTTAATTTTGGTTGAAAAGTACCGCAAATTGTGTTACAGAGTAGAGGTGAATACTTTCCTAAGCTCCCATTTCAACTCCTATTTCCAGCAAGGACTGGATTCATAGCTGTACAAGGCAAGCTCAGCTTTGTGCCTGTTGCCCTGCATAGCTCATGATGCTGACAGGGAAGAAAGATGAAAAGGAGCTTGAGTAGCTTCCATATCCTGCTAACCTCCCCTCTCTTTAGGCACCAGCTGGATACCTGCCTGCTCTCACCCAAGCCCCTGGCAGGGAAGCAGGAAAGGCAGATACACAGACTGGAGCATCTCTGTGCTGCTGGCTCCTGCTGATTCCTAGAACCCAGGGCTGATAGGCAGCACAGGGCAGGCTGGGCACACAGTTCCAGTGCCACTGCCACCAGGATGCCAACCTCTGCCTGAGCTTGACCACACCAAAACCACCACCACCACCACTGTGGACTGCAAGACCTCCATGAGCGGGATGTCTAGATGGTTTTTGCAAAGGCAGTGTGGGGTGAAATGTAGAGGAGCGCCCAAGATGTGGAGCCAAGAAGAGAAAATTCCCGAAGTGCTGAGTTCAGATTTCCCATTTTTTTTCTGTAATGCATTCACAGAATAGTTAAGATAGACATGGACAGGCTGCTCAAGTACCAGCAGAAGCCTCAGTACAACACCCCAGAGAGCAGTGTGAGCCTGCCCAGCTTGGACTGCTTTCACAGTCTATGCTCAGGTCCATCTCACTGTACCCTGGGTCCTACTGCTGCAGGTCATTTAAAACAAGCTCCTGTAATTCAGGTTATCCTTGCTGTGACTGCACTGCTAACACCCCCCGAGGCAGAAGTATTACAGGGTCTTTCAGATGGCAAAGGAGAAGGTTTTGAGCAAGAGTGCGGGAACAGGAGAGGTCTTGGCAGAAAGCAAAGAATGACATAAGGAGTAGGAAGAGCTAAGGACAGGTGGGAAGCAGGAAACCCACGTAAGATTTAAAAACCACACACACCTACAAAGAATGATTTTGAAGAGCAGTGTTAAATGTTTGAAGCTAACAGAGTTATCAAAGGAGGGACACAATACAGCCAGGTTCCCCTGCAAATGCAGGATTATTCAAAACACTAAATTAAATCATCAGTGCCTCTAATGTCACAACAAAAAACCGGTCGTGTTCTATTTTGAGACATGTGCGTGCCATGCACGCCAGCCACAACATAAATCAAGCAAGGCAAGAAACACAAACCCTATCACCATCACAACGGTAATGCCAGTCATGAATATAAACACCATGTGTTATTGGAAACTGAACACCACAGGCACTGCATGGGAAACAGAACAAAAAACCCCAGACTCGGTGAGCTTTAATGACTTATAAAAACAGCAAAGTGCATCCGCCTGCATGTGAATCAAAGCCGTGGCATTTTACTGCAATGAGTGCTACCTACAAGAGAGGAAAAAGATAATATACCATAATAAAATAGTCATTGTTCACTGAATACAAGCATTCACAAGCAAAGGTGTAACAAGAGAAAGCCATTTGCCGTGGGCAGTCTGCCCTTCTCAGTGAATTCACTAATGGGTGAGGACAGTGTCTCAGGGTGCTACTGTTATTTCACAACACCATCCACTGCTACTGGTGTTGCACGTATTAAGTGATGCTATGAACAAGGAAGAAGGAAGAAGGAGGATGGATTGGAATGCAGATGACAAAACTCTCATTTGAAAGGCTGGGTTGAGCCCTCAACACTAAACTAGGCTTTCACAGAATCACAGAATGGTTGGGTTTGGAAGGGACCTCTGAAAGTCATCTTGTCCAACCCCGCTGCTCAAGCAGGGCCACCTAGAGCTGGTTACCAAAGACCAAGTTCAGATGTCTTTTGACTATCTCCAAGGTGGGAGCATCTCTTGAGCGGTTTGTAAATGAGCTGATTTTCACACTTGGACATCTGTTTAAAAGGGAGTTTCTTTCCAGCATTGTAGGCCCAGAAGATATTTTCCAGCTCTGGTGACATAAACATAGTATTGAGTTCATCTATAAGTTCCTAGAATAGACATAGCATCAAGATATCCAGTCTCTTTTTCCTAGCTATAGCCACTTGGGGATGGGATGACAAAGAGGTTCTCTGTGTCCTTTCTCTTCTACCCATCCCATGCACAAAACTTACTTCAGGTTCCAGAATCACTGAGAACTTCTCACAATGCTCTTTCCCTTCTTAATTTAAGAGCAGCAACAACAAAAGGACAAACCAAAGCAAGGTGAGGACAAGTTCATAGCAGTGGCACAGTGACTGTGGTCAGGCAACATGTCTAAATAAAGCAGCATAAATGTGAGCAAAGGCAGCAAAGCCCACCTAAGGAGGGGTAAGTGGCCCAGGTCATCGTTCTGAGTGACAGCTTAGTGACTGGTCCAGCAAAGGCTGCAAGCTACTTCCAGACTAACTCGGGTCTCAGCAGTACGTCAGCCTTGCTCTCTAGGGATGTTTATGTGACAGGCTAAAGTCATAGCCTAAGCAATGCAAAAAAAGTTATCCAGAACAGCAGGACATCAGATAGACTGGAGGTCAAAATATCTCCTTTTCCTACAGTCATGGAAAAAACCCACCCAGACAGTAAAGATACACTCTCTTTCCTAAACTTATATGGTCACTTCAGAGAAGATCCGTTTAGTATTGGAAATCACCTATTGTTGCCAATGAGCCTTAGCACTTTTGTGACACACCAGCTGGCACAGCTCCTGTTTGGGAAGTTGGACTCCGTGGTGCACCGTGACAGTGCTCCATCTTAAGATCAGTCATGCTGGCTCCCACTGGCTCAAGAGGGTTAGAAGGCACATATGTACACAAATGCTGTGATAAGCAAAGCAATACTGCAGAGAGAGAAAGAATAACACAAAATAGGAGGAAACACAAAACCTTCACAAACCCAAAGCCCAGAATACGGTGAGCCTTTTCACCATTTTCTTTACAGCAAAAGGCAGAAAGACTCCCGTGCCTCTTCCAAAGTAGCCAAAAACGTAAACAAACCCCACATCCCACATTTAAGAAGTTCACTTTGCAAGACCCTACTAACTAAAACCGGTGACAAGAGTTAAAAAGTGACAAAGGAGGAGACCAGCTGGCTCTCAGAGACACTGGTGGCAGTGTGCAGATTGCCATCCACAGAGCCACTGCATGGCAACAGGAAAGCTCATTGCAAAGATAGAAACTGCAGAACCCTGCCTATCCTTGATTTTCCCATGGGTGCTCTCAAATGAGTGTTACCGGAGGTTAGATCTGCCTGGGGGACTCAGCTGGGAGATGCACATCTCCAGCACAAACTCTCAGCACTTGCAGTTGCAGCTCTCTCTGTGTTAGCAACGTGCTCTTGGGAATGCCCTGCTGAGAGTGTCTGACTCTGCTGGTGCTCAAGAGCTGCTGAGAAAAATGGCATTGCACTTTCCACCATGGTCAGTGCTCCTCACTTCAATGCCTGCGGTCTGTCCTTCACTGCCAACACAGGAAATAAGGAGAAATTAAGATCTTAAAATCACCATCCTGAAGGGGAAGAGTGCACCAGTCTTACAGGGAAAAGTTTTTCCATTACCTTCCTAGGTTTGCAGTTTACAAGCATGAGTAGCAAACCCAGATATTGGAACTTAATTATGGCTAGGCAGCCATACCCATTTTTTATGAGCCGTACTCATTTTTTATTTTAAACATGAAAAATCTGCTACTGTCTCCCTTCAAAACATCTTGAGTTAAAAGATTTTCCTATTTCAGCAGGCTATATTTAACCAGATTGATTCTTCACTGGAAACAGGAGTAATAAATAGCCTTTTGGGAAGAAAAACTATTTGAGAAAGGCAAAACAAATACAGAGAGCTATGCAGTGGCTACCAGCCAAACTATAGGTGGAACACATTATAGATGTCTTTGAGACAACTAGAAGGAATCTTATTACTCCATCATTGCAAGCCAAATTAGAGGCTGCCGTCTGTGAAGCAAAAAAGAAATCCAAACGATCTAAATGAGATTTTTGGCTATCGAAAAGGAGGGACATTATTGCTTTTTCATGTATCTAAGAAGGGACTGATTGAATGAAAAATTTTTTTCCAATCATTCTGGTCAAGGGAAAACCCATGTAAGTAAGAAAGATTCCAAGGAAGTTTAGGCAAGCAGAGTTGAAGGATATACGTGGCCTTTTGCAGAAAGGTGCAAAGGAACCATGCATACTGCAGACCCCAACCGTGTGTCTTTGCCTGGGCTCTGGGCAAGCCCAAGACCTGGCAGGTCTGTCCAAACTGGAGCTGGATCTAGCCCACACCAAAATAAAACTCAGGCTCATTTGTCCCACGAGACAGCCTGAAATCCAGAACTGCATATAAAACAAAAAGGAAAAGCCATGTTATTTTCTGGTTTTCAAGCTTCAGTCATGCTTTTTGCTGTGAGCATTCTTAGAGTCTGTTTTCTGGCGTTAGAGCAATCTCTGATGTCAAAATCCTGCCAAAAACCAACAAGAAGGAAGAGCTAAGAGAATTCTGCAAGAAGTGACTATCCATTACCACCACAGCTGTAGGAGTCTGGCACTATTCCTCCCTGCCCTCCTCCGAGAGAAGAACAGCTTGAAAAAGTGACTAAAGCTACAGAAGCAGGGCTATAGGAAAGAGAAACAACCCAAACCTCAGGTATTACAACAAAAGACAACCTGTGGCATAGAGGCTGTGCACAAGCAATCAGTCAGTTGTCAGAGCAGGCAACAGAGTAATAAATTTTTGCACAGACAGTTTAACAGTTTCACTTGTATATCCTGGGTCAGGCAGACAGAGATCGAGTAAGTTGTGTCTAATCAAGTTTGCGATGATTTCTGTTACCTATTGCTTAGGTCTTTGATGGTGAAAGAACAAGCTCGTCATAACTGTGCAAACTGCATTTTGTCTGTTCTTCCCTGCAATCATGGATATTCAGTCAAACAATTACTCTTTTGTACTCCCTATCCAAAAAGCCGCAGCAATTCTGCGTGCAGCGGTCATTTCAACCTAACCTCACTTCTTCCTCCACAAGTCTTCCCAGTGTCCTCTCCTTTTGGGATTTATTTATTCTGCAATTTTGGTAAGTCAGGGTTTTCCCTCTGGAAAGTTACTACATAATGAAAACATTACATCAGTATATTAATGTCATAATTCAAAACATTAAGGAGCAACTATGCCTTTCCTATAGCGATCTCATTTTCCCGAGGATAGTAGATACCAAAATATGCAAACCATTTCATGGATAAGCTGAGACAGGACAAGAGACTTGATGTCCTGTATACACGATTACTGTTTGTGTTTGGGAGTTTGCTAGATCAATACTACCACAGTGGCCATTTGCTGGGAAAACTCCTGAAGAATAGGACCAGGAGTCTTAGTGCTGTTTTTGGAACACTCCACATGAGTGGCCTCCTCGTTTCTATAGTTTTAAAAGTAATCAAGCAGTTGTGTTTTTAAAATGGCACCGAATAAACTGTAAAGAAAAATGGACCCAAAGCCTGTAGAGAAACTTCACTCTGCATACTTTGTAATGGCCACTTTTCTGAGAAACACCAATGCAACATCAGTGAAGAAGAACTTTAAAACAAGGACATAAACCTTCATTAGTAATTCTGAAAGCTAAAAATGGCTGGCCAAAGAAAAGGTACAGCTCATTAACTGAGGGGTCAGCTTGTTGTTAATTAATAAACAAACCTGATAATAAATTTAGTAATAGATCACACAATGTTTTCAGTAAGAAGGGAGATTGGCCGTAATTTCAGAATTAAATAAAAAGAAAAAAATCCTGCAGGAAATTGAACTCACTATCTGGTTATTGTACACTACATTAATATTCCTTACCTGGTAAGAACCAGTAATGAATACATGTCCTCAACTCACAAGTAAAGTTCACCCAACTTTACAAGGGCTACAATTTAACATTAAGGTGTTTGTTTCCTTTTTAAGATGTGATCTACCACCACATCATAATTGATCAATGATACTTGAGTTGACATCTATCTTTGGTTCCCTTTGGTGACACAGAAAACTCCAGCTGCCATAAAGAAACAATGTAAATATAATGGAATTCTGTACAATCAGCGTAAGCAGTAAAACCACTCCCCCTTAGAAGGCAGGTTAGGCGAGCTCACTAAATGAGTATTTCTATGCAAAGATCATCCTTAATCAGGGAATATTAAATTCTGTGCACCTCTAACATACTCATATTCTAAATACTTCTAAATATTTCTAAATACTTCTAAATACTTTGTATATGTCTATTATCATAGATAGCAAGCAGTGTTAAATCCATGTTATGGCATTGAGATTATGTACTGTAATAGCAGAACATTTACACAACCTTTTTTTTTTTTTTTTTGCCAGTCAAGATACTAGCTATCAAGACACCTTGAGTTTAATCTTTGACAGCCCATCATTTGATCCTGTAAACAGTTACTTAACTGGTTTCTTTCTTTACAAAATAAAATGAACCATTTCATCTCTAGCTTCCCAAGCATATGAAGTCGTCAAACTAGCACTAGACAATTGTTAAAAAGTCATTGGTGTTCGAAAAGCAACACCATGCTGTTTTGCAGAGACAGCAGTATGGTATATCAGGACAATACATAAGGGGGTTTAAGGTCATGTGGGAAAATGATGGCAAAGCAGGAATGTGTATCCTGGCCTTATGAGTCCAGAGAACATCCACACAAAACCTCCTCCTGAGGTGCCAGAGCAGGGAGTTTGGTGAGGCAGGTCTGCCCACTGCATATCTAAGTCTTTTTAACTTTCCACTGAATCTCCCCTGATCACTGCTATCAGTGGTTTCTTCTCATAATGAAGCAGGCATATAATTTTGATTTCAAGAGAATTACTGTAATTGCCACCACCAGAATAATAGATTGGCATATAAAGAAATGGCTTTTCTCTTGCATTTTTCATTGGAAAATTTAATTTTTGTGTTAATGCATTATGATATTTCACCAAGCCCTTTGCTTGCTACTCTCAATATTTGCAAAGTATCATCTCCAAATGAAATTCCTGTAAACAGTTATTAGTTTATCAGTGAACTAAGACCAATAAAATCAATAGAGTCTGACCAGATCTCTTCTATAGCATAGAAAACCACCTCAGAGACCACATAAAATATGTATTATGGTAATGTGTCTCAGACCATAAAAATAAAAGCAAAGTTACTGTGTCAGATCTTTCTCCGTCTATGCAAAACCCTTCCAGCTGATTTCTGCTTGCTTTCTATGTCACTGCAGTAGCAGCAATTTTGGCTTGAAGATTGTTAAAAACAAAGGAACGAAACAAAGTGCTTGGCATTTGAAAGGCTGAGTTCAGTTCAGAACAGTGGCTGTCACAGCTTCGAACCACGTCGGTATACTCAGCTATTACATATACCATAAAACTTAACTGGAACTTCAAGCACAGAGTGAAACTGGAGACACAGCTTGCTGGTGTTCCAATTTTACAGTGGCGTTCACAAAGCTGCATGAAATGGAATTAAAGTGCCATGGAGGACACATGCCCATCTGAAGGCTAATAGAGCTGGCAATAAAATTGTGGCTAATGAGTCACAGGACAAAAAGTTGGGACTTTCCCTGCAGGGGGTTCAGGGAAGCAAGAGCTAAATTCACTTGCAGAGAAGGAAGAAGTTTGAATAAACTCTCTCATGTAAAACATCTTCTAGAGTATATATGTTAACAGCAACACAGCTCCTGTCCCTAGCACAGATGCATTCAGGTTTCTAAACAGATGCCTTGGATTAGAATAATTTCCTCATCCAGACAGGAGTAGCCATGACTGTAGTAAAGCGTTTCCAAAACAACCTATCTGTGCTTTCCCTCGGGGGGCTGAACCATAACTGCACAAATTAAGGTGGTACAAGTTTCCAATGTGAACAGGGCCTGAGGCTGTCAGGCAGATCTGGAGCGATGGAGGAGAGAGGAAGGAAGCGGAGGGTGCAAACAAAACTCAAACCATAAAGATCTTTGAACAAATTGGAATTTGCAAGATGCACACTAAGGCAAATAGCAGCTGTGGTATTTGATGTCTGTGTAGCTGTTTTTAATGCTCCTGTAGTTCAAATATCAAGAGATGATTCTCTAGTCTTAAGTACCAAGCCACTCTCCGGAAGCCTAAGAATGCTTAGCACAGCTATTTCTTATATACCACAATAAACAAACTTGCAAAGGAGATGGATTCTAAAAGCCAGTGCAAAGAAAGAAAGAAAGGGGGGCGAAAAAAAAAGGCAGCAGCCCACACAGCATCAAATGCTGGTAGGCTCAGTGCTAAATAGCGGATGATTCTTACTGAATAACTGCCCTAGATTTTGCAAACAATACAGGGAACAAAAATAGAAACTCATTTACATATTGCTGTTAATAACTTTATTTATAGTGTCACAGCTAGAGCACAATAACTGCAAACATGGCTTAACTTGAAAGCCACTCACTGTGGAAGAGTCAGACAGATACTGTTTTCTCAGTTCTTATGCAACTGAAAAAAAATCCTGCTGACAACAGCCAGTCACCAGAATCCTTACAAACAGAACTAGAAAAGAAGTTAGCAGAAGTCAAAGGCAAAAGAAAATCATCCCCAGATTGCACTGGCCTCTGTCCCTCCCAATTACTTCAAACATGCTGTGGTTAATCAAGGGCCACTAAGGCTAGAAGACTCAGCAGATGAACTTTCAGTTCTATTTGAGCCTCAGGATAGCATCTTACAGGAATACTTAGGGGTAGAGGAGCAGGGGTGGTGTTCAGCCTTTCTTTTTGGTGGGATTTCTGGGTTCTATTTTTGTTGTTGTTTGTTTTGTTGGTTTTTTTTTTTTAATTAAAAAATACAGACAGTGCTCAGACAAGTCAGGAGCTACAAAAAAAAAAAAGATGTGCGTCCAGCATTTAAGAACATCCCTACCACATCTTCACTGCCTGGTACATGACTGTAGCCAAATCTTTGCTGGGAGCCCATATTCCTGCCAACTAAAATACTTCACAGCAGACTGGCACATCTCTAAGGAACAGAAATGTACACAGAAATTTGTATCTTTGATTCCTTAGTATTCTGCAAATGCCTGCAATATTTAAGTAAACAGGGTGAGAATTCAAGCACGGAAACTGCCCCTTAAGTTTCTTTGCTTGAGAAGTGAGAAAACAGATCTGATTTTTCCTCTGCCTTAATCATGCCTGAACTGGACAATGGGCTATTTTGGATTGGGAACGAGGGTGCCCTCAGCACCTCCTGCTGCAGCTGCTCATTATGTATAAAATACTCAGAATAATTAGAGGCAGAGACAGCAAGAGCCCCGCTCTGCCCCGCTGATTATGGCATGCTCTGTGACATGGGACAGTGGGATTCAAGCTGCTGCTCCAGGGTTTAATTCTTTCATATAAAAAAAATGAAACAGTTAACAAAAGAGAATGAGGAAACCTTCTTTGGATAGAGCCTCTCCTAGGAAATGTGGCCTCAAATGCCCTCTGGCACATGGGAAAACTGTATCTAGATAACCTATGCCAGCATGTGGTGTCCTTGAGGCTCTACGCTCCTAGATGAGCATGGTGTGCCTCACCACTTGCATCTCTTCAGATCTCCACTACCTCTCTGGTTTACTTTCTGCCACCTAGAATGTCAACTGAATTAACCAATCGCTCTGGGGTTTCATTTTAGTGAGGAACAGAAAGATGCCCATTTGGCATGGCAGCCCAGCCAAGATGTAGCACTAATTCCTCCTGCAGATACAGCCAGCAGTCACGAGAAGTCCCCAGCACAAAGCGTGTGTGTTTGTGCACACTCCCTGCTTGTTCCTTCTGCACAATTCCTCTGCAGCACAGGCAGGGCAGAGTCACCAAGGTCTAGTCGCTAGGACATGTCTGTAACAGGAGCCTGGCCTTTCTGAGCTCTAATCAGCCTGGCTACCAACTCAAACTAGAGGAATCTCTGTCCGTCTCAGTTTCTCCATTCCCCAGCCCTGACTTTTCCTGTGGGGCGACTGGTAGCAGTTGATATTTATATGAGTTTATTGCACTAAAAATGCAAGGAGTTGTTTCTAGGCAGTGCCCATTGTCCAGCAAGATGACTTAGAATTTGTTCAGTTATTGGTAATACAATAAATGCTGTGTCTCATACACACAATGGAAAAGTAAGAAGCTGTGGGACATAACAGAACAACAAATTACAGCTCTCATGATCCTTGACTAGAAAAGATGCTAGAATCTGCAGCAAAAATAACCTAAAGAGATGAAAGAATACACAAAAGAGATTTAAATAAGCCAGTGAATGCACATATTTAAGTGAAATATACTGACCTAATAAATGCTAATGAAGTCCATATTGGGCTTCAGCATTACAAAAGTGCAGCCCTGGATGATTCTCAGCAGACATGTAATTTTATAGTGGATGAACAAATATTTTCAGTGTCCTATGCTGTTCTCAGAATCAGAAGTCGTCCCAAAAATCACATATTTCATCCTTAAACACAGCTTTGGTTTTGTACAGGTGTTCTCTGATATTATTTTCCCTGGGTTTTTTTCAGTTATTTTCAAACTGTCAGAGAGATGCTATTTCCAAATTACTCCTTCCACTATTACAAAATTCAAAGGAAAAGGAGCTTAGCAGGTCAGTCACATGGGCAATTTCAAGGTTTCTGGGTTTTACAAGAAGTCTGTAATCGGTTCCAATTTCAATAACAAAATTTTATTCAGTTTGCAGCTGAGAATGGCAAAAACTACTGAATCTTAAATGCAGAATATAACTTACCATTTATATTCTGTAACACAACTTTATCTGTGTTGGACCTGTCATCCTAAACTGTGACTGCTGGCCACTATTCTGCAGAAGGGAAGATTCTTAAGGAAGAAAGGCAAGAACAAGTGGGGGTTTTTTTTCTCCTTTTTAACTGAAACGAAGTAGAACTATTAAATCAAAAGGCCTCTTTTTCTCTTGCCTGGAAAGAAAAAGAATCTCACAAAGGGGCTTACAGTAGTTTTGAATGCAATCCAGAACAAAAGGTTCCAAATAAAACAGAGTAATTATACTTTTATGGATCAGCATTTGGCTTCTGTTGAAGCCTGATCTGTAACTACAATTGCTCAAGTTCCCCTGAGCAGAAGCCAAAGTTTTGTTTGCTTTGTTCTGCAAATTAATTCTTATTAGCTCAGTCTTTGGACACAGCCACAGCAGAAAGCAGCAGTATATCAGTGTGCATGCTCCCAGGATTGGAGGCTCTCCACTAGAACTGCCATGGCACATAATTGTCCACTATCTAAAACCGTATGTATCTGATTTCTATTCTCTCATCTCCTCTCCTCCAGTCATTGCTAACAATTGCTAAATTTGCTCCTTGCTTTCTATTTTTTTTTGGTCTTTCCCACCTTTTTTGCCTACCTCCCCACCCTGCAAATATCCCTTCAGCTGTCTCTCATCCTCTTCATGGTCCAGGATGTTACAAAGCACCTCCCCAAGCTGCTACTGCATTCACTGATGTATGGGTCTGCCAGGCCTTGAAGATAACAGAAATTAAGTAGCTGTCAGAAGAAGGAGGGTTGTCCTAGTAACCTCCTATTAGCAACACATTCCCCACAATGAGTAGGAAATGAAGCCCATGTATAACCAGACTCTGGAAAGAATAATTTTAAAGAAAACCACCAAAAGCAACAACAACAACAACAAAATTAAACCCAAACCAAAACCAAACGAAAACAACAACAAAAAACCCAAACAAACGAGCTGACGTGGTGGATCAACAAACTGTCACTACTATATCTCTGCTGGAAAAATTTCCTACTGCCCTCACATATTCAACCTTCCTCTTCATGTGGAAGGCCACGTTGTGCTCCCAGATGCTCTGTACAGGTACTGGTCCGGACAAGCAGGCACGTACAGATCATCTTGCAACTGAACAAAGCCATGATCATCCAGCCTTTTGCATGCCACTTACTGGGGAGATCTCCACAAAAAACATTTTGCTGCTAGTCACATGGATCCAAGTTTCACAAGCAGTCACTGCACTAGGTTTTTGGACTTTTTGGTTAGCTCTGTAGAACTGGACTTGAGGGAGCTGATTCCAAACCCTCATGTATTTAAGGGGTTCATTTTGGAGTTTGGCTCAAACAGGGACATAGAGTTATCAGTCAAGGACATCCTTAGAATTTCTCAGTACCTTTGAGAGTGTCAGATATTTGCCAAACACACACAGCAACCACAGACAAAGACCCCTGTTGGCCACAGTATCACGGAAGATAACTACACTCCTGTATCTTGTTTGCATTTTAAAGCATATCACACGTACACTCCTTTCCAATTACTGAAAACTATTTGCAAAATTCCAAGTCCTCTGAACACACATGGTCTTACAAATACTTACTGCCACCATTTAAAACTGCGTGTATCTTTCTAGGGCTTCACAACAGAAACACACATGGACACAGAAAAATCTCAACTTTCTACACTTCTACCATTGCCCAAGGGCAGTGCCCTGCCCGTGGGGTGGGGGGGTGTGTGTGTGTGGGTGTGTGTGTGCGCTGAAGTTCATTTTCATCTCTGGTCTTTCGCTTTGTGCAGTCTTCTGTCGCTTCTCATTTCTGTTACCTCTGTTTCTGAAGTGACCTGTTCTTTGCCTGGTTTCTTATAAAAACACTATTTATGGAAATAAGCAGCCTGCACAGCAAGTGCAGTTAAGTCCCTAGCTTTTTAACCACTTAGTATCAAGCAAAATTAATGAAAAACAGGAAGTTTAAAAAATACACTATGACTTTCAGTTACTGGAGTACATAGACTCAAGTTAGCAATGCACTAAGTACAGTTCTGGGCCCCTCACTTCCAGAAGGATATTGAGGTGCTGGAGCGGGTCCAGAGGAGAGCAAAGAGGCTGGGGAAGGGACTAGAAGGAAAGTCTTATGAGGAGAGGTTGAGGGAGCTGGGGTTGTTTAGCCTGGAGAAGAGGAGACTCAGGGGGGACCTTGTCACTCTCTCCAACTCCCTGAAGGAGGTTGTAGTCAGGTGGGGGTCGGGCTCTTCTCCCAGGCAACCAGTGACAGGACGAGAGGCCATGGCCTGAAGCTGCATCAGGGGAGGTTTAGGTTGGATATCAGGAAGCACTTTCTGACAGAGAGGGTGATCAGCCATTGGAATGGACTGCCCAGGGAGGTGGTGGAGTCACCGTCCCTGGATGTATTTAAAGAAAGTCTAGATGTGGCACTTAGTGCCATGGTCTGGCTGATGTGGTGGGGTTGGGTCATGGGCTGGACTTGATGATCTCAGAGGGCTTTTCCAGCCTCGTTAATTCTGTCATTCTGTGACACACATAAATGACTGAAGCAGAAGAAAAACCTGTGCTTGCAGTGAACAGTGAGACAGCAGTGCATGGGAAATTAGATTTTATTTTTGCTTCTCTTCATTTAATTTCTGTTCTTTTGAAATGCAGCCTCCTTTACCATATTATATATATATATTTTAGTCTTGAGTGATAAATTATGGTGGTAGTTGTTGCCTGTATATAGCCTAGGGCAAGTGGAATTTTGCAGGCACAAGAAGCTGAATCTCTTCATTAGCAGTGCCTTGACACAACATTTATGATACCACTTTCCATGTAGTGACTTCAAGAAATTAAGCTTGGGTCACTGAATTTTACTGTGATGGGACCAATAGCAGTTGTCAGAACTGTATGGGAACACCATCAAAGAAGGGAAATGCCTGAAGATGATGCATTTGATTGAGTTTTAATATCAAAAGCAAGGCAAAACCATAAAGTGTCTATTGTTTATGATAGCTTAGTAAATACGGTTGTTTTAGCTGGGATGAACTAAGAGTATACATTAGGTTTGTCAGGCAGTGATAAACTGAGAAAAAAAAACAAACATGAGAAGCATACCTTCTTGAAGCCTGTGGTAAGAGTTGCCTACCTCGAAACTAGACAGAGGCAAATGACAGTTGCCCTAAATTTACCTTAGTTATGGTGCTTAGGTGGAATACTGGGAGAGTAAGGGAGACGTGATCTATGAAGGAAGGAGGAAATAATTTATTGAGAGCCAGGAAAGCTCTTAGGCAAACAGAACAGGTAGAGAGTGAGAGAGGCAATTTCACCAGTGAAAAATTCAAGTGTTTAGGGGACAAAAGGCATGAGGGAGACTTACAATGTGGCATGAAATACAGATATTCAGTAGAACCCATTCTAATGGATGAAGAAATCTCAGGCTCCAGTACAGCTGTTAATTCCTAGGCTAGATGGAAACATTCTCAATGTTTTTTCTTCCTCTATGCCATCAACAGACTGACATAATGGACATTTCCAGTGTCTTTAAAGTCAGTAATGCCAAACAGAGCTTCTGAGTAAAGCTGAAAAAAGGGAATTTGGTGTTTTTAATGGTATGAGTCTCATATCAAGGAGATTGTTCAAAGACTTGATGCATCGCTTCAGGGAGCAAAAGTCTTTCTTATATTATCAAGCTAATGACAATAAGTTAAAGCGTGCTAAGCACTCCCTGCACATCTGAGCAGAAACTGTTTCAGCAGTTACTGCTTCCAAAAAAAAGGAGAATGAGGAGAAAGAACTAAAAGTGTCACTGAGTGACCTAGGCTTACCTGGGAGTCAGATAACTATTAGGAGATCCAGGTTCTACTGAATCCTGCACTTGTGTCTGGCCTAGGCTACAGAGCTGCAATCACAGGCTGCATCTACAATGTAGGAGTCATACATGGCACCATCTAATGTGAATCAGCATCTGGCCAGCTGTAACCTGCTCAGCTATTTGTGTATCAGTCTTTGAATGGGGTGTTTAGGGAGAGCATGCAGTGAAGTTTTGCTCTGCTGATGCTGCTTTTTGGCGTGGTGTTTCCATATTTTCTCAGTACAAAAGCAAACCAAAACGGGGCCAGCTGTAGCCATTCTGCTGCTGGGCTTTCTCGTTCTGCTGTCGGTGTGGGAAGGTGGGAGGAGGCTCCCCATGAGCAGTGGAGTGAGGCCACAGCTGCACACACAGGTATGAAAGATGTCTCATCAACCCCTCTGCTTTACTGCCAGCTGAAGGCATGATAAAAGATAGCTGACAGCTGAAGTCTTATGTAGGAAGACAGCTTAAATTATCGCAGTGTTCCTCCTGACCTCCTAGGCAATGAATCTGTGAAGCAGGTTGTTGCCTCTGCTACAGATTGTTCATCGTAGCCAAACTAATGACTGTTTTTCGAAGTTTCTGCTGCTATCCAAAGGACTGATTTGCTGCCTACTGTTTGTTATCTATGGCATTTTCAAGCTTCACCCAGGTGAGTATATTGCTTTGTGTGTTTAGTGCCTGACTACACACTTCCTAACCTTGATGATGTTTGTTGCTTTGCTTTCTTCTTTTGCTGGGCTTGATAATGACAGTCTAACAATTTCTTCAGCTAGGAGCCTGCTACTCATTTCTCTTGTAGGTGTATTAAAGTGTGTTCCCTCTGCTCCTTAGAATAGGCATGGTAGGAGCAGCAAGGCTGTGATGTCTAGTTGGTATTTTAGGCCATGGGGTCTGCACTTGAAGATTCACCATGAAGGTCTCTACAGCACCAGGGAAGGGGGAACTATGCAAACAGGTCAGAAGACTGGCTGCTAATGAGCCTGTAAAGTCCTAACAGGAAGGCACAGTACTAGCTAACTCATTTGCTTTGCTGTCAGTATTAGGTGAATACACACCCTGGGCTGGGTTTAGGCAACATAGATTATTGCCAGCAGTATGCTGATCCATTTTTTTACTCTATGTGCTTCTATCACCTGCCATGAGCTGAGAGTTGTAGAGGAACAGTTGGAAGTCTGTCAAGTCAGGGACTAATTGCAAAATGCAATGGGGTAAAATAATCCTTTGGGAAACCTTACTGAGTAGAAAGGTGTTGCTTGCGTTCCCTTGCACATCTGAAAAATGTATTAATAGAATAAATACACTGACAGTGAATATACAGGTTTTCATTCTGACACTATCTTTTACCATAGAATATTAAGTCTCCTAACTCATACAAATTAATTTGAGCCTTCTGTCAGCCATATATACAGCTTTTGCTGATGAGGCATCTGAATATTTGGTGGTGTCTTCAAGTCTGATGTGTCCGTGACAAACCAGAAGTCCCAGACTTCGAAAAAGGAGATACCTCCTTCAGAGTCAGTGAACCAGCTCTGCATCCTACCTGTATTTGGGAGGGGGAAAAAAAATAAATTAATATGGCTGTAATTTAGGATATATTCAGGGAAATGAAAATACACAAGTAAACAAACCAGTGTTTTCATCTATTGCTGCCCTGGTTAGAAAGACAGGACAATTCTCTGTGGCATGCAAACAGCTTGCAAGCTACTGTTCAGCTCAGCTGTGTCCTCAGCCTAATTAATTGAGCACATTAATTGCACCAATGTATCACTTTTGACCAGCCTCAGTGACACCTATGTTGGGGGAACAATGTAGTTTGTGCAGCTTTCTGTGGGAGCTCTATGAGGAGGGTGGATAGATCATGGAGTCCCAGTTCTGCCACCTCTATTCTTGCAGAGTAAGATGCCTTGTAAGGAGAGGTGTTTCAAGTGCCAGAATGGTAAGTACAACTCTCAGTGTGAGTATTACTGAACCTCAGATTAGCCCACTGTGCCAAGTGTTCTCCTCTACTTACACCCTGACATTCTTCTCTCCATTTATGTTTTTGTTTGCTTTTTCTTTTTTTTTTCCTGTGTATATTCAAATATCTATAACAGAGAAGTCTACACCGAGTCCAAAGTATGAGTAAGATCTGAGTAGCACAGTAAAATAAAAGCACTTGGGTGGAGTTCAGCTATTAAGGCTGTACTTAAACCTATTATTTTTTCTGGCTGAGTTTGAAGTACTAATGTACCTAGGTAAGTAAACAAATTTACAATGGCTTAGTTAGGAATTCCCTCTCTAGGAAGAGCTAGAATAAGCACAACATGGCCTGAAACAGGGCGAGATTCCCCTGGGATGTATTGAAAAGGACCTTGTTGAAAACAAACCAGTTGTGTGCTATTGTATCCATACGGATCCCTGTTGGTGTGGAGTTGCTGAAGGCAGCCTGCAGGCAGACACCCAGTCCCAAGGCTGCGTAGAAGAGCTGTGCAGAAGACCAGTGGCACCCCAGCAGGACCAAACCCCCCTCCTGTTACGGCTTCTTTTGCTGGGGTAACTGCTCCAACTTTGTCCTCCTCTGTGTGTGAAATCACACCTACCCCTTGTTCAGTCCCCACCAGTCTCGTCCTGTCTCGCAGCTCATCTGCTCGCTCTGCTTTGGATACTGTCCTTGATGTGCTCTTCCCCAAGGGCTATTTTGGTGTCTGGTCTTATTCCAACCTCCCTTCCTGATGCTTGGTTTTCCTTCAGGTGTGGGTCCCTGTGCCTTGTCCCGGCCTTCTGCCATCCCGTGCAAGGGAGGCTCTTGTTTATTTTTCTTCCCAGAACTGGGAAGTCCTGTGGCTGCTGGCAGAGTGTTTAGGCAAAAGGAGCAGGGCTGGAACATTGAGCATGCTATGGCCAAAGAAAAAGCAGAGTGGAGACAACTGTCCTTGTCCTCTTCCTCCCTAGTGACTAGCTTGGTTTACCAGGAGTCCAGTGGAAGCAAAGTAGGAAATTGCGCTGCAGATTTTGTTGTCATTGACAATCTGCTGCCCTAAAAAATTACTTCATCTATGTCAGGAGCCAGTTCTGAGAGGAGGGTGAGGATTTCACCTTCCTCAGCTGATCTGTTTGGAGGTCTGAAGGTGACTTCATTAGCATATGCAGGCACCTGAACACAGTAGGGAAGCCAATAGTAGCACTGCTTTTTGACCTTGCTGATAAGCACGTGGCGTTTTTCAGTGCTTGTAGGGAGAACATGGAGCTGAGCATCCTCTGAGGTGCCTGATGACTGTACCCTGCTAATATGCTTCGTGACGTATTAATCAACAAAGCTGAGGGCAGCAAGAAAATTTGTCTCCAGGGTCAGATGGGTGTTGGTGTTCCACCTTTTTATGGTGTAGTGGGTCTGGCTGAGCTGCTTTTCCAGACCCACTACATATGGCTAGAGAGGGTCAGCTGCTGGTGTTACCTGCACACATCTGCCAAGGCTCAGACACTGAGGAGTGGAGATGATACCTGGTTCTTGCTTTCCACGGATGTCCTATAATTTGGCTTTTGGAGGAGTGACATGTACCCGTAGCATCAGGATATTTAGATGAAACTGGGAAATGAGATGGGATCAAGCTAGATGCTCTGACAATCCCTGCTACCTTTAAGTTCTGTAATGCTGTATTTTTTGAGATAGGCGATAGGCCACTTCTTCAGGCTTAAAGGAAAAAAAACAACTACCAACCCTCCAGATTACATCTCCTGCAGACTTTGTGCAGCAACAGTCTTAAAATACCTTTTTAAAAGTATGTTCAGGTCTTGTTTTTTAAATGAAAGCTCTGACCTTGATCACATGATAATACGTGGCTGAATTAAAAATAAACTGTTTAAAACTTGTTTAAGACATTGCCATGCATTATTTAATGCAGAAAGAATTTTCAGAATATGGTTTCTACGAAAACAGCTACAAAGCGGAATTGTATGTATCAAAATCACAACTGCACATTAATGCAATTAAAAACCCCTTTCATTTTGGGGGGAATTATTTAATGGTTGTTAAGTTCAAAAGCAAATGAAACTAAAAATTTCAGACAAACATGGATTTGTCCTTTACTCTGGTAATATAGGTATCAGTGTTAGTGAACTGTTCCTCTTGTGTGCCTGTATGGTTTCAGTCAAACAGCAAGTATGGTGGAGGTATCATGTCAGAATTGGGTGAGTTTGTTATTAACAAACTTGAAAGTTTTTCAAACATTTTCCTTTCCTTCATTACATTTTCCTTGAAAGTGTTGGTGGGAAATTTAAAAAAAAAAAAGGCACAGTCAGGTGATGCTTCACATCACAAACAGTGCAAGCTGAAGCATATTCTATAAATGTACATGTGTATATATGTGCATGTGTGCATATATATATGTGTGTGTTTATTTCTAATGATATTTTACAGTAAAATTTCACAGGACATTCCTGAGAATCCTCTGGAGAATAGAACATGTTTTTGTAAGGTTATAAAAAGCTGATAAGGGAAAGCTTGCAAAAACTTTCCATCTAAAATGAGTAATAATCCTCAGTGCGAGTCTCCTCAACATGGTGCTTTTCAATTTTGCAAGGACCATTTTCTCTCTGCTCTTTCACTCTTCGATGCTTACACGCATACGGATATACCTTCTCATAGGATGTGACTCCAAATTGCTAGATGCTAGTAGTCTAATATTAAAAGACCATCTCCTTATCACCTCCCTCTCAGAAATAATTTGATGTGAACGTCCTATGCAAATCAGTCTATATTATACACTGATGCAATATATGCATGTGAAAATCTGGAGGAATGCTTCACAACAAAGCTGGGTGAGTATTCTAGTAGACCATGTATTGTCTCTGAGTACCCCACTGTATTCTCAACCATACCTTTTTTGCTCAGCAGTCACCAGGAAATCATTCAGAGGTATGTGAAAGGCAAAAGTATGGTGAACTGTGGACCAATGGAGATCATATGGATCTGGATCTGGTTTCTTTGTGCAGGTTGATTTAATTTTTTTAAATTAAATGTAATCAATTTTAATTCAAAGTGGCATTTGTCGTCACTGCACTCTTAAGATGATTGCTTTTGCTCCTATTCCTTGGACTAATTAATTGAGTGAAGCAAACACAAGTGGACATTCCTGAACTCATTACTCAGTTAATAAAACTATTGGGGTAGTTTCCAGAGTGTTTTCACTGCCAGATGAATGCAATTGAGACTCTTGCCCATTTCTGATTGTTCTATTGATTAATTAAAGGAACCTTCCTTTTTGCTGTAACATTTCTTGGTCTTTTTTTCTCTCAAGCTTCTTCAAAGTACAGCTGCTGCTAGAGCACTACATTTTCACACTTACAGCCCATAACCACACAAGAGCACTGGAAACACTGCAGAGGAGTAATTTGTATACCTAGGTATAAAGTTGCATAATTTAGATCTGGATCCTGAAGATGCTCAAAATATTCTGTGGGAGACCTTATGCTGGGCTCTTACCAGGTGTCCTGGTTTGAGTGAGAACAGAACTAATTTTAAACAGCTTTTAATTTTCAGTTAAGTCTGCAGTTAATGGCATTTTTTTCACAGGCAGTGTCTGCTTCTATCAGTGATAACGCCTGATGTGTAAAAGTTAGTACCAAGGATTGGTGTGCAGACCAAGGCCATTGCTGGATCTTGGGTACCACATTGGGGGGTGCAGAAAGTGAAAGGCTGCACCTGCAGGGAGGGGACAGGACAGGGGACCCCAAACTGACCAACGAGGGATTCCAGCCCATATAGGTCATATCTGTTACAAAACTGAGGGATCATGAAGGTCAAGCTCTTCTTCAATGGCTGGTGTCTGAGGAGGTCTCTGTCTGTTCTGCCTTCTATCCTGATCCATGTGTTCCTGAATCAAGTTCCAGAATCAAGCTCCTGAATCAGTTTCTTGTCTGCTGGTGAGTTCAGTCTGGGACTGCCCCCAGTGCCAGCTCCACAGCATCAGTGGTGATGGTGATGTAATTGTAGAGACAGGGGCGAGGAACCCCCAGGTGAAGAGCACATCTTGGGAGGGGTCTGTGAGGCAGAGGTGGGTGTCAGTTCATTAGCTCTTGTTTCTTTGTGTATATATTTCAGTGTTATTTATTAATACTGTTACTCTTTTTTTGTTATGTATTTTGGTGTGCTGTTGTATTAAAACCTCTGTATCTCAACCTGTGGGGTTTTTGTACCTTTTCTGCCTCTTTCTCCTGCCTGTGAGGGTTGGGGTGGTCTGTGAAGCAGCACGTGACTGGCTCTAAACCACAATAGGGGTTAATAGAGAGCATCTGCCATTTGTGTAGCAGCCAGCTCAGCCCTCACCCTTAATACCAGGTAAAAGAAATTAGGCTGTGGGGCTTGGTGACAGGGAGGTTTCTGGGAAGAGACACTGGAGTAAATGCCCCTTGCAATGCACACGTGTGCATGTTACCTAAACTGAATTGATGGGATTTCTTAGGGTATAGCAATTTATGTGTTGTATCTTTCATAATCCTCTCTGTGTCTCTTTCACTTTTTTCTCCTCACCTGCAGTGTGACAATTCATTTCTCCATGCTTATGGTTGCCACCTCATACAGGAGAAGAAAATACGTAATTTCCAGGGTGATCCTTCCCATGGAGTTTTGGTCACCATGTAAACCAATCCAGGTCCAAGCTGAAAAACACCTATGAAATGGAGGATGGCCTTCGTTCCACCAACATTTCTCAGAACAGAGGTAGTGAATTGGGAAAATGCTGTGTAGGTGTGTTTGTTTCTTGGAAGGGTTTGGTCAGAGTCCTGCAAGCATCCACAGCCATGGGGTGGGGATGAACAACCACTGGGCTTCTCCAAAGCACTGCTGTGCCACAGGGTTTAGTCAGGTTGTGCTGTATGGCTTTGGCCCTGCCAGCTGGAGCTGCACAGCTTGTTTGCAGCCACAGGCACCCCAGCTCTGCTCTCTTTGCAGTTTGTACAGAGGAGCTATGATTACAGCCCATCCAGAAAGCTGGAGTGTCAGGTAAAACCTCTCACATTCCTTACCTGTAAATCATGCAGGAGAGAGATAGCGCTTGCCTCCAGATTTGAGAACTGCCTTATTGTGGTGTCTGCAGATTGAACTGATTGCAAAAATAAGCTGAATGTAGAAAAATACAGACACCTCTCTGGCCTTTGGAAGCAGCAGAGAAGCTGCCACCTAGAAAACATCAGGGATGTGTACTTTTCTCTCCTGTTTTGAGCCAAAGGGCAGTTACTTTCCTCTTAGCTTTTCCACAAGCTGACTTTCTGTGCATTGATTTTACGACCTCTCAAGAGCTGCCTGTCAGTCTTCTGCACTGACAGCTTTATGAGGATTAGTCGTTACGGTCAGAGATCAGAAAATGTTTATAATCTAGCTCTTTCAGAGTCAAATGGGTTCACAAAATCCTTGGGGCCGGATGTTGATGTCACTTCTCATGTGCAGGAGCACCGTACTTCACGGGTCAAATCAATGCAGCTGCTCAGAGAACGGGAAGAATTCAGGCCCCAGAATTAGCCTTTAGTGTCCGTTTCACGCTCTTAGTGAAGTTAGGGGGGAATTCCCCAAAGTGGCTTAGCTGTGTGCACACAGTTGTACACGCACTCACCTACTGAAATCTGGCTGTATGCCACTTATGTTGAATTCTGCGCCTAAAACCAGCTTTCTTTGTGGAAATGAGAGGTGTGCTTTGGTCATGTTTATTCCTTTACCTCTGACTGATTGTCTCTGTCTGTCAGCAGCAGAAAAGCCTCATTGTTTTGATGCTCTGACTGGGATACATTAAATTGATCTTGTTTTCAGAAACTGCTGAGCCTCCAAGTCCTTGAGATGTCCGCCCCTTAGAGCGTTTCACTTTGTCTAGCACAAAATGGTGACAGTAGCACCCTCTCCCCATAGTAATCTTGGCCCTAGATGCAGCTTTCTGCAGCTTAATGATTTAAGCCCACCTAGTTTGTGATTGTCAGGGAGAAGTAGAAGTATCTCTTCAGATATTAATCTTGGCCCTTTGTAGAAAATAGTGGCATTTCTTTGCCGAGTGATCTCTCACTTTTGTTTGTTCTCATCCTGATGACCGTTCACTAGGCTTGCAATCAGCTTAATTTTTCATACCTACTTCTCCATTTGTCAACACTTCAGGTTCCTGCCCGTTGCTCTCCCTCAGCAATAAGCTCGTTTGCATTCCCTATTCAAAACCCACAGTGTGATTCATCAAACAGAAAAGTGCTTTTGCTTCACACTGCTTGTCTGAGGCTGATCTGGAGGATGACTTCATAAATGAGCTTATACATCTGAATTGTTTTGTCCTGCTTAGGAAAGTCACTAGAAAATGGCAATGAGCTTTTGGTCTTGAGAGGGGTCAGCTGCTTCTCACTATCTCGCTTCTCACTGATCTTATGTCTTTGTTTCCTTCTGCTACGCAGGTTATGGAGTGGGTACCACTTTTACTTCTTAGGCTCATGAGAGAGTTGTTTGAAAGGAGAATTTGCTACAGACAACTTTCACACTGGCCTCCTCCTCCACCAGAATGGAAGTGGTATTCCAGTATTAGAAGGATCATAGAATTACTGAGGCTGGAAAAGACTTCTGAGATCATCAAGTCCAGGGATGATCTGGACGCTGGAAATGTTGTAAACCATGAGAGTACTGACTCTAATTTTGCTGATTCAAGAGGTTCCAGACTGTGCATTATTCAAATAATCAAAATTAATGGGAAAATTCAGTCTTCAATGGCAGAATTCAACTCCTAAACTTCACATTATTATCTAAATTCTTTGTCATTCATTCAGACCAATATTCCAAGTCCAGATGTGTGACTATTTTTGACACACACTGCCAAAAGGAAATAACTAAAGATTAGTCTGATTTTTTTTTTTGTCTTCCATGTATTAATGTGGAAAAAATTGCCCCAGTGTGCTGCCTGTTTTTCCAGATTTACTCAGCTTTCATTTACAGTTATATTCTGCATTCATACAATCAAGACCTCAGTCGAGCCGATTGCCTACTGCTAATGTCAGTATCAAGATCTATAGGGATACAAAATACTACTTTGAGGGCTAAGACATTATTTTGAAACATAACGAATCTCAATAAATGTCAGACATCACATGCTTTATTACGTACAGTAGTACTGTTGTCATACAGAATACCTCAGCTTGTGACACAAAAATGGCCTTTTTTTCAGTGTAATATTCAGGAAAATGAGTTTAAATTTGAGATCGAGAAGAAAACTGTCCTCAGAACTGTGATCAGAAAAGCTCATGAGCTTCTCTAGCACTCAATACAGTTCACTGTTATGAATGTAAGTCCAGAGTAATACAATTGCCTGGTAAAGAACAGAGTTTTTTCTCTTACAGAAAAAAGTAAAAGAGTGGAGTGGAAGTGCCTAACAAACACAACCAGGCGAGGAAGGAGAGAAAAGGAGGATATAAAGGAAGCAGGGGTTGTTTTGACTTTAGGAGTGGTAAAATACCATTAATCCTTGTGACTAATGCCCTGAATTAGATTGTGACCTATGCCATGTCTGGCTACAGTGAGATCGTCACAGAGTCTTCTGGCATCTGCCATTTCAAAAGCATTTTGGAAAACTAAAGAGGAGACATAAAGGAAGTGTGAGGGTGTTGAAACATGACTGAAGTACCTCAGTTGATTTTATCAGCAACGAGAATCAAGAGGTGACAGGTTTCCAGTGCAGAAGTCCCTCCAGGGAGAGGGAGTGATGAAGTCTAGGCAAGCGTGTGACATGGTCTTATAGCCGGAAGCTAAAATGACACTAGCTGAGACAGCAAATAAAGCACAGATTTTGAACTAGGAGCTCTGTGTAACAACATGACAAAAGACCCATAGATTTTCCCCCCCCAGTCCTCCCTGATGTTCGTGTCACTCCTCTGGAAAGTATACTTCAAGTACAAGATACTGGTTCCAGTATGAGACTAGGTAGGTGAGTGTTAATCACTTTTAAAATACAGAAAGTCATCCTGGATTGATTGATTGATTACTGCTTGTTATGGCCTTCAGCTCTGTGAATGTATTACGCTCACTCATCTCAATCACAAAAAAGTGTCTGGAGTATTTGGAGATGTATTTGTTCAGATGTAGTATCTTTTCTGTGTCATGAATACAGGATATAAAAGTGATAAATAATATCCTCGTTCCTTTAGCATTCAGGTCCCTCTCCCATCCTCCCAGAGTTTAGGACTGAGATTGCAGATGCTGTTTTGTCATGCAGTCTATAACTTTCATCACTGTCTTATTTACATGTAGGATTTTTGTTTCAGATGTGGGTGTTACCACAGGATTTGGACACAATGCCACCATTCCTGCCATGCAGACATAGGCAGCGTGTTAAACAGTGCTTAACTAAGTGTGGTCTTTATCGTGGCTCATACAATTGCTCTCACCTAAATTCTAAACTCCTAGGCCTTGAGCACTAAACTTTAGGCTTCATTGTACTGTAGTTAATGAGTATAATGTGATCATTTCTGGCACAAAATGACTGATCACATTCTATACAGTAAAAACTAATTTTATATTGTATTATATTATTATATTATATTATAATTTCTATATTAAGTTTTTCTTAAAGTGAAAAAACCCTGCATTCTCCCATTCTTATTATTTACTTGTTTATGAGGAGTGAGGACTGGGAAAAAGGATTTGAAATTCTGGCTGTAAGGCAAAAAGATGCAAACACTGGATAAAAGTGTGAGTGGAACACAAAATAGGTATTACACTTACTTAGCTCTTCTTTGGTTTTGGAATTTAGAGTGGTGCCTGGGAAGCTTTCCTTGTAGATGGGTGTGGGATGGTGCTGCTCTTTCCCTGGTACACAGGAAGTTAATTGAATGGACAAAGGTGTCCTGGTTACTGGGATACCCCAAAGTGAAATCCAGTAATTTCATCCTTCCAGAGGAAGATGTGGAGGAATTTGTGTACAAGGGTTTTCTGATCAGGATGTTGTAGAAGTCTTGGCTGGAGGGCAAACGGGCATTTTGATGATGAGAGGTAAGTGGGAAGAGGATACGAGCATAAAAATAAAGATGTGAGGGATGAAGTCAGAACACAGGACAGCTGATTTGGGGGGATCAAGGTATTTCATATAACCTTTTACTTACCTGCTGGGCTGGACCTGGTGCCAAAGTGAAGAGCTCCCTGGTCAGTCTATATAAAGAAGGAGCCATGTAAAAGTAGCCTGGCTGTGCAGCCATTGCTCCCACAGTAATTGTGCACAACAGGAGATGCTGGAAGATATGAGTGGCCTGGGTCGAAGCCTTGAGCTGGAACTGTAGGGAGGAGCAGGCAGGGACCTCTGAGACACACAGATGGAGCTGGCCTCACTCAAGCACGGTGCCACCAACCTGAAGAGGCCCAGAAGGAGAATGCACAAGCACTTCTGTCATGGGCTATTTTGGCTTTTGGTTTTACAGACTGATAGCATCTCTTTTAAGACAGTTTTGGTACGTGGGATATAAACATTTTCTGCAATTTTGTGTGCCTTTTCCCCAGAGGGTAGGTATCTGTGACATTACAGCACTGTACTGCTTGAGTCATGCCACTTCCATCGCCTTTCTCCAGCAACTGGTGTAACAGGGCTTATATGTTTCACCTGAGAGGTTTCTGATATACTGGGGAGAAGGAGGTAATCTGTGTGTGTCTTAATACAGAGCCAGTTTAAGCCCAAAGGGAAGATTTTGCTTCATTATAAGACAGTTTAAATCTGGTTCGTAATACCTACTAAACATCAAAACATACTGTTTTCTTTTAAGTCATCAGTGTTACAAAAATCAGGAGAATTATTTATTTTCCCTTCCACTTGAACCTTTAGGGGATAGCAATTCATTCAGTTCTAGTGAGATACTGCACTCGGTGGCTTTGGAAAACCACCAGGAAAAAAGGGGGTTTGTACAGGATTGACTCAGTTTATATCCTGCTGAGTAGCTATTGTTGAACAGGAGCGATTTACTGAAAAGTTGTGGAGAAAAACACGTCACAGTAGACTTGGTGTTTCATAGCTAAATCATAGAGAAAAAGTCTTTAAAATAATACAATGATGTCAGAGGCCTTTCGTAGCTTGTAGGATTCTCCCCACTGGAACTCAGTTTCAACACAAACACAATTACCTCAAGTAGACCACTCTGGGGAGCAAAGAGGGAAATGCTTTAGTGTTTTCAAAATTGGCAATGAAAGGAAAGTAGCTGCACTTCAGCTAAGACTGAAGCTTGTTTTTATTTCAAGCTCAGATTTTACTTTCTCCAGTAAGACTACAACATACTTGAGGCTGGTACTCAGCAGTCTTGTTCCTCACCATCATTTTAACTGTCTAAAAATGCCTCTAACATTTGAATGAAGGAACACAGGAACAAACACAGAGTTCCTCCTTTCTTTCTCAGCATGTTCTAATTTAGTACACGTTATTATCTGAAATGCTATTAGTCATAGAAACGTTGTGTTTACAGTTAGTGCTCAGTACTGTTACAAAAGTAAACTAACTTTTCTATTTCGGAACCGTGGAGTCATCCTATGATGTGAAGGCCTTGGCCATGTGTCCTCAGACTTTCAGGACAGTTTGTGAGGAGGTGACTGCTTGATGAGTTTCTTTTTCAAACAATATTGTTTAAACCCCACAGGCATTAGAAATACTGAGATTACTGAAGCCAACCTCCCCATATGGGCCTCGTGCCAGAGTAACTAAACACCTAGTATTTTTTTCCTCCAAGAGATCACAGCAGACTTGGAAATTCCCTGCTCTTACTCACAGAGGTTGGGATACTGTGTGGAAGCCAGGCCAGAAAGTCCTGGATAAGCAGGCTGTCGCTTATCTCCCTGTTGGCTAAACATGGATTTGTATCTTGATTATTCACTGCTCAGCCTCCTTCAATATGGAGTTTAAAGCATGCTCTGGATAGGTATCTATCTTTGGGGGGTAGCAGAAATTTTTTTTTTTTTCTGTGCAATGCTCCTTCTTACTGATTTGTTTTCTGAATTGAACATGCAGAAGGTGCCTCCCAGTTCAGTAGCAGTCTGAACTGGCTCTGTGCCAGCTCTCTCAGTCCCTGCAAGTCAATGCAGGTAATGGAGCAAGAATAACTTTCCATGATGTAAAACCTCTCTCTGAGGTCATAAAGACCTAGCTGTTTCTAGAAGCTCGCACTCATAGCTAGTTTTCTGTAGGTCCATTAAAGACAGTTTCACTATTATACACATCTACACACAGTCTGTAAATTCTAAGTCTTCTTTTTGCACAGGCTTATATGATTGGGAAGGGGTCAGGTGGAATAGCACCTTTGATTTTGTTTGAGTGGCTGCTTCCTAACTTTCCTGAGGATAAAGGCAAAAAGCATTTGTGCTCACATGCTCTGACCAAATTTTGTAGCTATCTCTTTCTGTCACTCAATAGATTGGGGACATCATAGATACTTCTGAAGGGTTTAGGCATATGCTGGCTTGGGATGTTGATAGGTGTGAAAAATCATTGCCCTTCGGGCAAACTAATTTTTCTCAGCAGAAGCTATTTCATAGTTTCAAGTGATTACATTTCAAGGGCCCATGAAGGCAGCAATCCTTGTTAGTCGTGTTTGAACAGTCCTTATGAACCATCTTTCAAAATAAAGTTTGAATGGGATACTTGAGCAAAGCAGTCTTGCAGGTAAAGTGGAGTTTGCACTGTGACTGAGGAGAGACCCCTTCTTAGGCTCCAGTCAGTGTACAGATGCATCTCTAGTACGGCTTTGCTTACTCTTTGCTCAGAAATCCTGTGATATTCATACTTCAGAAGTGTACCAGCTCACTGAATGCCAGGCTTTCATTACCTGAGGACTATATTTCCCCCTTACAATCCAATCTTGAAGGCTTTAAGGCAAAGCTTTCCCTTGACAAAGGCAGAATATTTTATTTTGTCTGACAAAGGGACCAGAACCTTAATATATGCACTTTTAAGCTGGCTCAGGTTTTAATGCTCACAGAACTCATGTGCCTTGTGAATTACAGACTGACATCTCCTTTATCAAAATAAATTACTATGTTGAACTTACTCATGGAATGTTTCCCAACAAAAAAATTAATTCTGCTTTGTATTTCCATCAAAAGCTGATCCATAGTATTCTGGTTTACACTAACCAGTAGCCATTTAACTGTTTTATTATAAAAACTTGGCATGATGCCATGCGTGGTTCAGTGCAAACACTCTCCTCTGCTGTAATGATAGCTTTAAGATAAACAATGATATTTTCAAAATTGTTTGAGCTTTGTTTATAGCTTCAGCTACTGCTTTAGTAGTAATGCACAGTGCTTTAAGGTATGTGGGATCATCTTAAGGTTCCTGGAGGCATGAATTTAGAGAGTACTTTGAAAAAGCAGCTGACGTTTGCTGGTAGCAGGAAAGTAAAGCAGATAAAAGCCATCGTAAGTAAATGCACCTTTTAATGAAGGAAGTTCATCTTTCAAACCCTTTTGTGAAGTTACTTTGCAGACCTTCAGTCCAAAATTCAGCTGATGGAAATGAACACCTTGTTATTGATACACAAGGTATTTGGTTTTATACCAAGTTTATTCCCACACATCAACTGCACCATCTTTCTTCAGAGCACGCATATGTAATTCCCTTAATTTTGGAGGGAGTTCCTTGTAGCCCCACATCAGAAATGACATCTTCAAGGTTTGTTTAAAATTATGTCTCACCAGAAGCAACTGGGGTTTAAATGTGTTACCTTTTTGCAGTTCATCTGTGGTCACTGAACTCTGAGTCCTTCCCAATTACAAAACAAATATATGCTCTTGCAACACTCTAAAATCATCCTTTCGCAGATGCATGCGTATCTCACCTGACATTGACCTGACTTGGCACTGGGATGTCTGTTAGATTCACTGCATTTTAATTTCCAGGTTTTTATCCATAATACAGCTAATCTCAGCACTGATTTGAGGAAGTAATTTCATTGCTTTTTGTGTTTTGACAGTGACTAGAAGTGCAGCCGTCTTGGCACTGATGGTGAAAATTTGTCATTGTGCTTCTTCTTTAAGGTCACTTTCTGTAACTCCTATGACTTGCCAGAAAAAACTCCCAAGGTTTCAGATACGGTCAATACCATAAGAGATTTACTGCATGGGTACTAGTAAAGAAGAGCCCTGCTCATTCTAAGCTGTGCTCCAGTTTTCCCGCAGCAGCTAATGTATTTTTTTCCAGACCAATACTTCAGGTCTACAATTTAGCACGTTAGGGCTCAGTCCATCTACACTTTTGAGAACGGTTCACTTCAGCTTGTCTGAATTCCAGGAACTCATACCCAAACCATGGAAGTAACTCTGTTTTAAATACCTTTCCATACCTGCACATCAGATTTTTATTTATATTTTTTCAGACAGAGATATAATTTAAGATTGTAGGAGTTGGTTTTTTTGTTGTTGTTGGGGGTTTTTTTGGTTTTTTTTTTTTTTTTTACAATTAGCGTGTTTTGCAACTATAAGAGACAGAAACAGAAGAAACTCATGGACTGAGTGTGGTCTCCTGCTGTTCCAGCACCTGCAGCCAATAGTTGCAATCAGAATACTTTCAATTTCCACAGTATTCCGTTAAGAGATAAGTCCTGAAGTAAATTGGTTCAGTAGGTAGGCATTGAAAATGGAGAATTGACTTAATCCAGCAGTTCCAGTCCTATTACAGAGTGATTTGCTGAAATACTTTCATACAGTTATGAAAAATAACTTTCAAACAAAAGCAAAACATAGGATTATTCAGAAATGCAACATGGCTATATTTTGCTTTATGAACACTGGACTACACTGTAATCAGAAGTATTTTTAAAGCAAATAACAATGTTGCTTCTGCAAACATAGGTGCTTAAATATTAATCAGAGCTCTACTACAACCCTGCTGAAATACTTAATGATTTTCTGCCTGTCACTCATTGTAATTCCGACAATGGCAATGAAAAGCTGGTGTCTGCTCTGCTTATCAGTGGCTTGGGAGACTGCAGCCTGTGTCATTCCCATTTTAAAAACAATAACGCATTGACAACCAATTTTTTTCCCCATCTGCAAGTGTAGCAAGTCCTATGTAAATGTAAAGGGCAAAGTACAAAGAGCCAGCATGACCCATTATCTGCAGGCATGGTGTGTAACTCCCTCTTGCTCTCAAGCCAGTAGAAATACCAGTGTGTGGTCTGAAGCTGCCTTCCAAGCCTGCTGCCACGGGAAGGGTCCAGTCTGAGAATATCTAATATCTGGACTTCGAGGTTTTCACTGTAAGGTGAAAGATGGACCACAGGCTATCGGTATGGGTTTTAGATAGGAAGTTTTCTGTAATTAAATAATATTTGAATATGACTACTTCTGAAGTCTATCTTAGACTTACTGCCAAGTGTGTGAAACTATTTTAGCGCTGAAACTTTATCCACATAGCATTTTGCCAAAGATCAGAAACAAACATAAAAATGACATCTACCTCTAATTCTATTTTTGTTATTAGGCCTTGAGCACAGAGAGAGGAAGCAAGAATACCATTTAAGTGTACTGCCCTAGCCAAAGGAATGCATGTGTGTACAAACAAAAATTCCTCAAATGGCAAGCCTTTGATCCCTGGGTGGGCACCAACTTCCTCTGTTGCTTTTTTTTTTGCATTGAAAAAGTCTTATTTTTACAATGCCATGCTCCCTTTAATATTTTTAGTACATTTTAGACTGTGTTAATGTAAAGAAAAAGGAATGTTGGAAAGCAGCTCTGGGGAAAAAGACCTAGGGGTCCTGGTAGACAAGAGGATGACCATGAGCCAACAATGTGCTCTCCTGGCCAAGAAGGCCAATGGCATCCTGGGATGCATTAAGAAGAGTGTGGTCAGTAGGTCGAGGGACGTTCTCCTCCCCCTCTACTCTGCGCTGGTGAGGCCCCACCTGGAATACTGTGTCCAGTTCTGGGCACCCCAGTTCAA
>WTSP01023148.1:47500-87254 GCA_025331215.1 Actenoides lindsayi | reverse complement strand
TGGCAGGGGGGTTGGACTAGATGATCTTTCTAGGTCCCTTCCAACCCCTAATATTCTATGATTCTATGATTCTGTGAATGTATAATTCCATTTTGTATGTATGAAAAAGTAAATTAAAAAAAAAACCTACAAAAAGACAGATAATGTTTTTTGTTTTGTTTTATTTTTCAGATCTTAATATAAATTTTCTTGGGAAAACACTGCTTTTGACCAACATTTCCAGCACACTAAGATACAAAAATATTCAAAGGATTTTCTGTACTGTCTTGGTAGTATTACTTCTGACTTAGAGGGACCGATATACTTGTATGTATTTAACATGTGAGCAATTCCTTTCCTCAGCTACCTCCATTTTGACAGCCTATTTCATTCATTATTATGAATTGGATGGTATATTTTTAAAGTAATGAAATGTTGGCTGGAAGATTGGGCATGTCAGCTGTGGGGGCTTGGTGTTTCAGCAGAAGGAGATAATTTGTTAGGTGGCTTAAGCATGGCTGACATGAAGTACCCGTGTTTGTCAGTCAGTTTGTCAGTTTGTCATCTTGGCCAACGTCCCCTGCTCAAGTAGGGCCACCTACAGCCAGTTCCCCAGGACCGTGTGCAGATGGATTTTGAATATCTGCAAGGTTGGAGACCCCACAACTTCTCTAGGCAACTTGTGCCAGTGTTCCATCACCCTCACATTGAAACAGTGTGTCCTGATGTTCAGGGAGAACCGCCTGTGTTTCAGTTTGTGCCCATTGTCTCCGGTCCTGTCACTGGGCACCACTGAGAAGAGCCTTTCTCCATCCTCTTTGCACCCTCCCTTCTGATACTTACACACTTTTATGAGATCCCCCTGACCCTGCGCTTCTCCAGGCTAAACAGCTCCAGCTCTGACTTTTCTCACAGGAGAGGTGCACCAGTCCCTTGACTGGACTCTGTTCCATATGCCTATATTTCTTTTGGACTGAGAAGCCCAGAACTGGACACAGTGGGTCCTAACATAATGCTGTCCCTGTTACAGCAGCTTAGGCCAAAACTGCTTGGAGTGATTCAAATGACCAACGCTCTTGGACATCTTGACCTCAGTGCTGGTGAGTCACCAAAGAGGAGCCCTGGGGGCTGATTCTGTCCCATGGCTATTGGAGAGATGAGTTTGGAGAACAGTTGGTGGTGCTTGTGCTGACTGCTGTATGGGGCATGATGGTCCAGTAAGAATGCTCTGCTCGTGCCCTGCACCAGAGGAGATGAAGGCTGGCTCTCTGAGCAGTGCGTGGTGCTTGGGCAATCCACAGCTGGTTGCCACTGGATGGCCTAGTGCAGTGCTGGGCTTGCTGTTGCTATCCTTTCTGATCCAGGACATGTGCCGTGGTGGCATCATGGGAAAGCGGCTGTGTTGACTCTTTCCTTTTTCCCTCCCTTCTTCCAACCTCTAAAAATATCAATAGCAGTTTGACACTCCATGCAGCCCCATTTTTCCATTCTTCCTCCCTTTCTGTCCAACCTCCTGAGATGTCTTTGCCACTTCATTCTCTCTGAAAAGCAGTTGCCACTCCCCCTCACCCTAACTCCCCCATGCCATTTCCTTCCCTCTGTCCCTGGGAACCTAGATTTTTGTTTTATGTTTTAGGAATGAGGAAGATGTTCTCTATAACTAAGTTAGCACATGGATTATATACTTATATATATTTATGAAGTAACAAATAAAGTTTGAAACAACAAATAAAATTAATGCATAAAAATGAAGTTAATACATTGGGCTGCAGATGAAGCTGATCTGCATACTAAAGGGTGTTTTGCATTTTTGTTCTCTCTTAATATATCTCTAGATGAAGCAGAAAAACAAAATGTTGAAATTAGAATTAATACTGTGTTTCTATTCTGAAAATAAGAGTGCATAATCTTAAGGGTCAGAAATGGTATACAGCCATACTGGAAGCATAAAAAAAATACATATTTCTAGAGAAAAAAACTTTCAAAAAATAAGTAAACCTGCATATTTTATCTTAATGCACTAAAACATTATTATGTTTTAAGGAACAGAAATAGTCTTGGATATATGCTCAAGTTTAACGATGAACAGCTACCTTCGAAATTGTATTTTACTGATATTAAAAAGTCTTTGATAAAACAAGTTTATTTTAAACATGTTAGTTATATATTCCTTTTAAAGTGTATATAAAGTATATAGACCTTATTACTTGTAGAAAATATTCTTTCAGCAGTCCAAGAGAAAATGTTTCAAATAAAAAGCTTTCTATTTTCAATGGAAACTCAATATTGATTTTTTTAAAAAAATTATTTTTTGTTTTCCATGATAGATTTCAGAAAACAAAGGAAAGAGATTTTTCTGACTAACCTGATTCGTTTTGCCCCACCCCATTATTCAGATCTCCTTCAGGTGAGAGGTGCTGCTGCTGAGACTTCCTCTATGGGTTGCATCAAGCAGATAACGATCTTGGTGAGTAAACCAGGGGTAGGGGAAGAGGTGGAGATCCTTCGGAGATGTGGAGCAGAGCACATGTTGACTTTCTGGAATTGACTGGTAAGGGATCATTACTCTGTTCCCTGTGAGATGTGGTGAATATGGATTTTCTTGTGGAAGAAATGGGAGTAATAATGGTGTGTTACCTAAATCTGGGAGCAGGAGGGTGAGAGGCAATGCTCAGAGATGTTAGGTCAAAATACAACTCTGCCTCTGGAACTCCTGGCTTGTTATGAATGGTATCCCTTGACTTTTCAGAACTATGAGGGTGTTAAAACTTCAGCTCTGTTCACCCACTGCAGGTATCCACTATTCATCATCCACCAGCATGATCACTGCTTCCTCTGAGCTTGAAGAAAAGTGTAGCCCTGGCTGCTCAGCCTTGAGCTCTGAGAAAGGGGAGAAATGCTCAGGGCTTTCTGACTACAGTTGAAGTGGAGGCATGAAGGGTCAGGAATTGGGACAGCAGGAGCAAGCCGCTGTAATGGCGAGAGAGTCTCAAACTCTGGATTTTCATCCTCAGAACTGGAGGTATCCTAGTCTTGCAGTGTTTCTGGCAGGAAGAAGTAATAAAGATTAGCATGGTCTAGTGCCCACATGTCCTTCTCTAAGCAGGGAGCAGTAATATGGAAAGTCCTGAGAAATCTCTTAGTAGTATTATGTAGTCCTGACAGCCTGGTACTGCGGTGGATCCTGGTCAGAAAGCTCCTGTGCTGCAGAGCCAGCTGTATATCACAGGAGAAACTTGGGAGTTATGGGTGACCAGTGGGAAGAGACGTGAAGAGGAAGGAAAAAACACAGTGATTGATCTGAAGGTAGATGGTTGCCTCTGATGGAGCAGTTTCGACTCTGTCCCATATGCTGTGTGGTCTCTGCTTCATCTGGGGTGTGAGGCAGGGCAGACATGGGGAGCAGAAAATACTTGCTCTTTTATGGAAGATTAGGGAAAGAAAACAACTTCATTGCAATTTTCCATTGAGTGAGGAGATGGTTTGAGTTCTACTGCATGCTCTGCTCTTCCAGGAGCTGCCCTGCTGCCTTTCAGAAGAGAGGCAGAGTTCATACTTGTAAAGAGGAGGAACATGAGAATGAGGCTGATAGCTTCATTTCACAGACAAGATCGTATTTTTGCATGCTGACAGGTTTTATTATCATCCAAATTCACTACTTGGTTGAATCGTTTTGCCTGTTCCAAATGTCCCTCAGATGTAATTGTTCCACAAGGCTCGTCACCTAAACACCACTGCAATAACAGAAATCTCTTGTCACATCCTCTTTGTTTGTAGTCGAGGCTTGGCACCACTGTTACTTACCAATTTCATGGCTTCAGAACAGCTTCTAAGCATGCTCAGGAAGGACTTTTCTCAAGGTGCACCTAAGCCAGGAAATACAACAATGCAAAAAGTTGCCACATCAATTTCAGTCACTCTCCTTTAGTGGGGATGCAGTTGCAATGTTCTCGGACTACTTTTATCAGTATTTATCCACAGAAAGAAAAAAAAAATACTAGAAAAGCTCAGTTGTGTTATTTGGTGTCGTTCTGCCTTTGGCAGTTTCTGTTTACATGTGGATGGACTGTGCACTATAGTAGATCCATTCAGAATTCTGCTAAGACATGTTGTATTTTAAAAATAATATTTCCTTTTAATGAGACCTATATCCCGTGGTGTCGACAGGCCTGCCATTCTAAGGCTCAAGTTTTGTCCTTGGTAACAGTAGGAGACGAGTAAGCCCAGGTCTTCCTGAATTGCCATTTTCCCCTGGATGAGCTTTTCTTTCTGTGTTTGTTTAGCATGTAATATTAAAATGTTATTTAGCTTGTAATCTCCTATTAAATCAAAAGAAATGGGAGTGCTGATTTTGTTTAAATCTGTGATGGCAAAAGCCACTTGCAGGAAGATATTTCTTTGCAAAAGGGACATGACCAAATAATTAATTAAACAATGACTTTTATTTTTTTTTCTTCAGGCAGCAGGAAGAGCTCAATAGGATAAACACTCAGGGTATTTCTCATTAATTTAGAAGTCACTTTTATGAGAATAATAAAGAAGTCCCTTGTCAGAAGATAATCCAAAGTTAGCTAAACCTTGATTCTGTCATGATGATTTTGCTGTCTCCGGTGGCTTACATTATGCCTTTAGATTAGCAGTATTGTTCTTTAAAGTTTGGTCTTGGAGTTTGATTGCATAAGAATTAAACTTCCATTTAAAAATAAAAGGAAAGAGTTTTCTGCAGTCTAAAGGAGGACTTGAAAATTCAACCTGAGCCAGCTTGATTAGGTTGGATTTACTTTTGGTGATTAGGATGGAGTTACTTTTTTGTAAAGGGAGGTGAAGGGACCTGAGGAGTGTTTACAATGTGCATAGCTCATTGGCCACTGCTGGTGGTGATCCACGTAGGTTCATGGGCGTGCAACAGAAATGGCAGATGAACGTGTGCTGTTTGTGTCCAAAACCATGCTCATAAACCATGGGTGGGCTTGCGTGTGGGCATAGGTCATATCCTATTGAATTAAATCTTTATTTAACCCAGTAGGAAGACATTATAAACTTTTTCAGCATGATTGACCAGAAATTATAGCATTCAATCTGCCTGGTACTGTGCTTTGTTTGATATCTCAATGAGAGCAGAGAGTTTAGATATTGAGAGTGCAAACTTTTATGTTAGGTTTGTAGCTGAAAGGGCGGACTTTTCTCCGTGGATGGGTACCATGGGATACTTATGCTGTAAAACCCTAGTTAAACAAAGATACCTGTATTTCTTATCCTGTGATAGCAATGTAAGATCAGCATTTTATGCCATACCTGTGGGGTGAACTTCTGATTTGCTTAGAAGTGAAAACTGCAGGAGCTTTGTTTTCTCTAGTGTTTTATTGAGGATAGCAAAAATCAGCTTTTAAAGTGTATCTTCTTTAGTAGTGAAGAGAATACTAGTCTCTGAGCACCACCTGAATACCCTGAGTATCCTTTTCCACTATGGTGACAATATCCTTCCCTGAGCAGTTCTGTGGTAAGTCATCGCTCGTATGCCAATACCACCAGTGCTCGTCCTAAGATAAGCACCCCAGAGTGTGAGAGGAAAATTTCTGAAAGCATTGTGTCACTGTTAATGTGTGAAAATAGGGAAGGGGAGTAAGCAATAGGAGGGAATTTGCAACAGAAGCAGTGATTTGCAGTATTTGCTTAATGAAACTAGAAAAAGAATTATGAGGAAGCATTGCCTGACAGGGAATAGCTTCTCTCCCATGTGAGGAGCCTTTAAAAATAAACAAAGCTAATGTGTGTCCATGAACTGCTAAACTATCATTACTTCAGTGGGGATAATGCAGTTGTTGGGAGAAGGAATGGAAAATGGGGTTTTCCAGGCATCTAGGGTTCCATTAACACTAGGAGGTTTCTATCCAAACGCCCTGTTGCTCCCTGATAATGAAATGCATTTGACTTTACACCTTAAAAATACCTTGTCCTCTACGATAACAAGTTTCTGTCACTCTCTGTCTTTTCAAGCAGAGCTTTTATTCAAATATGCAAGTAAAAACTCATATTCTCTCCCACAAAGAGGTAGAGTTGTGCTCATCTGCTTCTCATGATTTTCATCACATGACTGTAAACAAAATAATGAACACTGAAAAATATTTAGGCAGAATTAAAAAAAAAAAAACTAAAAAGATAAATGAACTGATATTTTACAAGTGGATATTTATAGTTATATCCATCTGTTTTCTGCAGCTTGAATGACATAGAATTCAGTGCAATTATACTCTCTTATACCACCAGTGAATATGACCCAAGAGCAAAACGAAAAGAAACAAAAACATATCTGGCATGTTTGAATCAGGTTTATTTTGGTGACGACTTCTTGCTCAGCTGTGCACATCAAAACAAAGTGCTTGTTATGTTCTCGGTGAGAATTGTATTTATATGCCATGACACTACCAGTACTGAATCATCGTGTTCTTCCAACTCTCCCCAGAACAACAGTCTGTCTAAAAGTATTTAAGAAAATACAGCTGTGATTGTTTTCTTACATGTTTTCATACCATGAATATGGGAAGTCCAAAAACACAGCCAGAGTCTCGCTGACACCTTTTTTTTTGGTACAAGAGAAATTTACTGTAATTTGTTTTGCAAGATCATTGTTCTCCCATCAGGGAAATTCAGAGGTTTTGAGGAATATCAATTAAAAAAAAATAGTTTTCCATTCTTGTGGTTGGTTGGTTGGTGGGTTCAGGGTACTTTGGGCTTGCTAGGATAGATATTCAAGGCCGTGATCTGCTATTTGCTTCTCGCAGTAAAACAGCAGCATGCTGTGTTCCCTGCAGGTCTTTTGCTGAGTTCTGCTTCCACTAAAGCCATATCTGGATGCTTTCTTCACTGCTTTCGGGTGACCTTATAGCTTTCCTGACACATGTTTCATGTCGGGAGACCACTTTCTTTGGCATCTTGCCTACACCCAAACAAATCCTCTCAAGACCTCGTCAGAATACTTTGGGGATATGACATTCTTGTTCGTGACCCCTATTTGGATATGTATGGATCTCTGTGTTTAACCAACTAAAAGCTGTTCGTACTCTCTAAACCTAGACAAGTGCCTATTTCTTACCAGGCATGCCTTTGAAGGTTTTTCGTTCTTCTGGGCAGCTATTTTTGCCTAACATGCTCAGCCCCATAGAAGGAACTACAACTGCAGTGGGGTATATAATTTTGTAATGAAGGGGAGGAAAGGGGAGGAAAGGCTGTTTACTCCCTTCACATTGTAACTATCTAGTAGAAAGCCACCCAGCAGCCTCTCAAGAGTGATAGATATTTAGTGAGCAGAAACTTGCTTCTGTTAACAACAGCTTGTGAATGATCATAATGCTAATGTAGGAGTGGCTTAACCAAACCTTTTGTGCTGAAGTGAAACCAAGAAGTGAAAAACGAGTAGGGGAAGTCTGCTGCAATTCCCATATTATGTGGGAAGTTCTAATCTTGGCTTCTCCAGTGAATTAGGTGGAGAGTGTCTGCCTTGCGTCTCTCCTTCTTCATGTGCTGTGAATCCATACTTACAGCTGTGGATCTGCTAAGCATCACTGCCACAGTGGAGGATGCTGTAGTCTATGTGTCCTTTCTCCTTCAGACAAGAGCCAGGTGACATGCCCATCACCATTGCTGCATCACTTTATGTAGAGAGTAAGTATAAGTAGCTCTTTATTTCATTATTACTGGTTTTGCTGATCCAACAAATACTGATTTCTGGATCTTCTTTACAATCCAGCCCAGGACTTCACCCTGACTGCAATATGAGCCCCATCTCATTGTAGAATTGTGAGTCTTCCACCGAAATGTGCCCTGGCCTGCTGCCTGAGTCTGTTTCCCCCAGGGTTTACAAGCCACAAGGATCTTGTGGTCCCTCTTCTGTTACCTAAAAGGTACTGGTGCATTTTAACCATACCCTAGCAAAGTAGTTGAATAGTATCACAGAATTGTCGTGCTTGGAAAAGACCTCTGAGATCACTGTGTTCAACTGACAACAACAACAGCAACAACCAAACCAAAACAAAAAACCATCTCACCATCCCACTAGAGCATGTCCTGAAGTGCCTTATCTACATGTTTTTTTAAATACTTCCAGGGATGGTGACTCCACCACCTCCCTGGGCAGCCTGTTCCAGCACATGACTACTCTTTCAGGAAAGAAATTCTTCCTAATATCTAATCTAAACCTCCTCTGGTGCAACTTCAGGCCATTTCCTCTAGTCCAGTCGTTATTTACTTGAGAGTAGAGGCTGCATCCACCTCACTACAACCTCCTTTCAGGTAGTTGTGGAGTTGTGGAGGTTTCCCCTCAGCTGCCTCTTCTCCGAACTAAACAATCCCAATTCCCTCAGCCTCTCCTCATAAGAATTGTCCTGCAGACCCTTCACCAACTTGGTTGCCCTTCACTGAATTCACTCCAGCACCTCAATGACTTTCTTCTGGTGAGGGGCCCAGAACTGAACACAGTACTCAAGGTGTGGCCACACCAGTGCTGAGTGCAGGAACATGATCACTTCCCTTTTCCTGATGGCCACACTATTTCTGATACAGACCAGGATGCTGCTGGCCTTCTTGGCTACCTAGGCACACTGCTGGCTCATATTCAGACGGGTGTCGATCAGCACTCCAAGGTCCTTTTCCTCCAAGCAGCTTTCCAGCCACTCTTCCCCAAGCCTGTAGCGTTGCCTGTTGTTATTGGGACCAAAGTGCAGGACCCAGCACTTGGCCTTGTTAAACCTCATACAATTGGCCCATTGGTGCAACCTGTCCAGATCCCTCTGCAGAGCCTCCCTCCCCTCAAGCAGATTGACAGTCACACCTAATTTAGTGCAGCCTGCAGTCTTGCTGAGGAAGCACTCAGTCCCCTCATCTAAATCAATGATAAAGATATTGAACAAGACCAGCCCCAAACCTGAACCCTGGGGGACATCACTGGTAGTAATCTCTCTTTCTCTTCCTAGACCTCATTGCTTACAAAACAGAATTATATTGCTGTGAATCACAAGTGCTACTCTGGATCCGGTCTCTCTTGTGGTGATGTAGGTACTACATGGAAGAGTCTGGTATTTTTCACCATAAAATTTTGTCATAGCCTCATATTTCCCATCAGTTTTAATGGCTAAGAGTGCAGTCTGGAGTACTGGTGTTTGCTGGGCTGACAGTCTGCAATGTTCACCCATTTTCAGCAGGGCTAAGCTGTAATAGGTAGCTGCCCAGTAACATCTTGGTCTACCACTGACCATCAAAGTGTCAGGGCAGAGCTTAGTAACTGATTATTGTGCCAGAGCAGGTTGTTTTGGAGGAAACCTGAGCAGATGTGCAGTGGTGAGTGAGGGTGAAATAACACTATGGATTATGATCCAGCTGCTCCGTGTAAAAATCACTGGTCAAGATTTGTAAGGTGAGTCTGCTTTGTAGGAAATCACTCATGACATCCTAGGTATTCTGGTTGCTCATATCATGACAAGGGTGTCACAGCAACATCTGAGTGGAATACCTGTAGGGACAATATCAGCTCCAGCTAATGAGATGGTAATCCTTGTTAATATATGATCTGTATCCCAAATAGCCAGAGAAAGCAGCAACTTCTGTGTCTAATTTTGTGAAGCCACATAATATAGACAGCTCTTGTTCTTGGTTTGCAACAGATAAGGGTGACAATATGTATAACCCACAGGTTTCACCTTTAAACAGTGGTGGTGATGGAGAGGAAGTATAACAGAACATCCTCTAAGTGTGAAAGCTGGAAGTCACCTTTCCTATTTGTTCAGCTTTCATTGATGGAAAGAGATTGACTTCACCTCAGTGAACTCAGTAGTTTAGTCTTGCTTTGCTATGGGTAAAACAATCTTGTTGCATTGAACGTTATAAAGAGAGACACACTTTTCCATCTCTTGTGCAGTCACTCTGGCCCTCACATGTACACAGTGGCAAGCTACGTATCTTAGGGGTATTTAAAAAGCAACAGCGTGAATCTAGGCTTTTATCTTTCTGTGTGAAGAGGAGAGCAACTTTTTCTAAGCTTACTGTTCCCAGCCCCTATGAGTTACAGAGAATGAGCCCATGTTGTTGTACATCTTTACTGTACATGATGATGTATTGTTGCACTTACCTGTACAGCCATCGCTCTCTCTGGTAAGTTTTAATTGGAGAGAGAAACTGCTGATGTGTATGTTTGAGTACCTGAATCCATTCACAATAGCATGAGAAGGAATGATTTAGCAAGGAAAAATAGAGCCTGTCAGCCAGGTGTTTTGCTCAACTGTTTCTGACAGGAAATAGAAATTACAGTAGAAAATCCCCTGGCCTAAGGGTCAGCCCATTCCCATGAGCCTACCTTTGGAACTTGACCTTCCCAGTGGCATTCTTCTACATCCTGGCCACTCCATCAGCTCACTGTTCATGGCCAAGTGCATGCTAGATCACAAGCCATCATTTCTGTGTCAGGCATGGTCTTTGATTACAACTCTGTGTGATAACACAATGCCCAAATTCCATCCCAGTCCCTGTGACTTAAACTGAGTAGGGTCACAGTAGACTGCCTCTTGCCATGGATCGTAAGTCCCACTTTTGGAGTGTAAAGACATTGTACAGTTTCTTCCACAGACTAATCAATCTCCATTTAAAAGTAGTTAGATCTTCTTGCTCTCTTTCTTCTGTCTCCCATTAGAAGGCTAGTCACAAATAAAATTGCATCACCTGGCCTAATTTGCAGGCTAAGTTTGTTCATTACTTGCCTTTATCTTCTCTCTCTTTGGCTTGAATAGCTCTTTTCCCTATCTCATGCTCAGAATATTTCATGTGTTCATGAAATCCAACACCTGTCAACCTTTTTTTCCCCTTTCTCCTTTTCCAGGCTAAACAAGGCAATTTTAGTGTCCTCTTGTAACACAGGGCTTCCACTGTCTCAAATAATTTTGGTAACTGATATCTGAACATCTTTCTTATACATCACTGATACTTGATTTCTTAACCTGTACTATACTTCCCTCAGAATTCCTCAGCCTCAGATCCTGTTCCTGACCACATTAATCCAGTGGCATTTAGAGACTGCTTAAGAACAATTTAAGGCTGTACAGAAACCTGGCTGTGTGTTGAGCACCACAGGTTAATCCCTGTGAATTCAAAAGGTCATTCTATCTTTCATGGCATGATTAGTGAGCATTGTTAGAAATCATAACCACTGAAGAACAGACTCATACTGATAGCTGAATATGAAAAAAGGTAATCCTAGACCAATACAAATAACTTCTCTCAACTAAAAAGCTATAAAACACCTGTCAAAGATTTTTAAAAAGTGAGTCAAGCACAAAGATACTCTTTGTAAAGAAGTTCCATTATTTATATGGGTTATTAGGTGCAGTTTGTAGCCTGATATCTGAAAATGTGCCCGTGGAAATGCAAATTTGAACACATTAGGCCTTATATGATAGTAAAATAACTTCTGGGTTCTTCACAACTGTATTACCTCCAGTCTGTAAACACAGTGATGCTGACTATGTGAAACTGGGACCACTGGCACCGTCTCTTCAAGATTAGATTAAAAACTGAAAGGCAGGGACTTTCTTCTTTATTTGTATGTAAAGCTTTGTGCATCTTTTTGACATCTCGTAAATAATATGACAGGGCTCATATATATAAGCAGTTTCTGTCACAGCAATAGACAAGGATAAACTCAATAATATAAATGGTTGGATGTTGGGTCTGACTGACGCAGACCTTTTACTGTCACAAATTCCAGCTGAGAGTAGCAGGTGGAGCAGCTATTTAGACTCTGAGAACGCTTCCCTGGTTATATTTGCTCTTCCAACCTACTAGAAATCATTTAAAATCAGCTACAAGACGTAATTGACAGGAAAAATATGACTATAACCATAGAATGAACACAGCTACTTGGGAAAATGCAGATGATTCTCATTTGGGATGGAGGAAAATATACTGAATAACTGAAGTGTTATCTTTGGAGGTCAGTCATTTTCTCATTGCTGGGCCAGCTGTCCAAGCAGTCTTCCTGAAGTCACCTCTTAGCTTGGGACATGAATCTATCTGTGTAGCTTATGCTTTTCCTCCTTTTTTTCCGACTGACAAGAGTGAGGTAGCCTATCAACCTTTATTGTTTTTGTCAGTCCAGGGATACTGACTATGGCATTATAGATATCCTCAAGAAACATAATTTCAGGCCCCTTGTGATATCTTTTCTGCTCTAGTGGTTTTCACCCTTGGGGTAATTATGATGTATGATGCTGATGTGTTGGGCATAACTGTTACCTCAGCATGTTGCTATGTGTGGACTTTAATATCCTCTCTCATCTGCACTGTCAGATGAAGTTTTCTAACATCATGACATTTAGGTTTTTTTATTGAACATGAGCCAATGGTGGAATAAATTGATTGCAGAGTTATGAGGGTCCTTCTCTGCCTCTTTGTACTGGTGATCCTCAACCAATGCTGTGGGGTGAGTTGCTGTACTCCAACATGTTTAACTATAAAAAATCTGACTACAGGGGAAGCCTTGACTTTGCACTGGTTTACTTTTGTGTCATATAAATTGTCTTTTAATCTGTTTTACTCTTCCTGGCATACCGTAGCAGCAGTAATCCAGGATAAAAAAAAATTAAACCACCCCATCTGTCAGGAAGGAAGCTGTCCCAGTTGCTGTCCCAGTTTTGTGAAGCTTATTGTCACGTGAGTTAAATGCAAAGTCACTCTTCTCAGAAGGAACATACTTCCTCAGATAGTGTGTGGGGAGGGCTGGGGAGACAAACACTGTTTTGCTGGAACATCAGGAAAAATCCAAGCGGGTCAGTGCTCCCAACTCAGGCAGAGGCCAGTGGCAGACTCTCAGGAAAAGATTGTAAGGAGCGGAGTGAGCATGGAGGGATACCTCCCTGAGAAATATTCCCTGCTGTCAGCTGTAGGAACTTCTTGCATCAGAGCTTATATTGGCATCTTCTGTGTTTTATAAGTGATTGAGATAGCCCAGTTTTAAACACAGCAATAGTGGTCATGGATTCCACTACCACATTATAGAGGAGGTTTCCACCAGAACCTCATGCTTTCTATGTGTCCTGTCTCATATGTGTCACATATGTCATATGTGCTGTCTCTAGGGGTTCCCCCAGTCACAAGATCTGACTTCTGTCTAGCAAGCAAAGTAGTGTGTATGCCTGACGTGCAAGCTAATGCTGATATATTTGCAACACTAACCACATGTCAGGTGTTTTCTTTAAGGGGCTGTGGAAGAGGAATTCAGTGGGGAGAATTAAAGCCTACAGCAAAAATTAGTGGCAACCTTTTTCTGCAGTTTTGAGGTTCTCTCAGCTGCCTTTATGACTTTGGTTGCTCTGTTCCTTGTAGTGCTGAGTGCTGATGGCATAGGTGCAAGGGACATCACAGAATCACAGAATGGTAGGGTCTGGAAGGGACCTCTAAAGATCTTCTAGTCCAACCCTCCTGCCAGAGCAGGATCTCCTACAGTAGATCACACAGGAAGCAGCAGAAGCTCTTTCCTTTCAAACTAATCTGCACAAATGAAGTCAACCCTTCCTTTCTCTGGTGTCTTAATTACAAGCCTTGATCCCTCCGATGTCACACTAGGAAAATGTGGCAGGGGGACATGAGCATATTTATTTTCTATAGGCACACATGAATTAGAAAGTCCCTTTTTACACACAGCACCTGTGCTGGTGGCCTGTGTTCTTTCTAATAACCATTCCAACATTTTGCCAGAACACTCAGCTATACTCCAATGTAGTGTCGGATCGAGGATCCAAAATCCCTTGCCCAAACATATTGCTTTGGGCTTGGAACTGGACCTGCAGTCCCATTCTGTAGCTACAAAAAGACTGTCAACACCTTAGCCACTTGAGCAAATCCATACATGTTGGTACCAAGCTGTATGTACCTCCTGCTACTGGTAGGCTTCCATCAACATCTCACCAAAACAGACTTTCAAAAGGAGCCAGAAGTTTTTTAAGATGCTGACAACCTCTGAGCAGAGAGGAACGCTGCTTATCTGCACCATGCTGTCCATTATAATGTGATTAAAGTGATTTTATATCCAGCATCTGAACATAATTTGTTTTGCGCTACAAGGTTTTCTGAACAGTTTTCATCTCATGACTAAATATTTCAACCCTGGCTAGAGACACATTTACATAATGGCCCTGAGTGAAAAGACTTTGCATTCTTCTGCAGGATTGCGCCTGTTAGACTTTGCTAATCTAGACCTGAGCCTGTAATTGCAGTTCTGCAGACATAAAAGATGGAAGAAGTAACCAGAGATTTCTTGGCCCCATGTGAGTCATTTATCTTCACTTGTATGGCGATTTCCTCCCTCAGTGAAAAAAGGGGCTTTTAAAAGGGTCATCTGGTCTATGTGTACCCTCTGTTACTAAAGCAGTCCAGCTATCGACTACTGAGGTTCTGCTGCCTTTACATCATCTCCAGCTGCTAATTTGTAAATGCAGCCAGCATCTACATTAAGCCACGCTCTTCACATGATGGATGTAAATCAGAATAGCACCTGCACTGTGGCATTTAATGAGCAGCAGTCATTTAGCACAGCCACTTCATTGTTGTTACGTAAGCGAGTTAGATCATCACAGACTAACACCTAATAGCTGACTGGTTGCTGTACAAAGCTGTGTGCTCTGACTGGGATTTTTATGTCCAACTGTTGCTAAAATGAAATCAAAGAGAGTGATCCTGGCTAACGCTGTGCTACATTTCCTCTTTCTTCACTGTATTCATTATATCCCTTCCCACCCACGGCTTTCTCCCATCAGGGTCTGTCACATGATAAATCTTCTGAAAGTCTTGTGAATTATCCAGCAACATATTTCCTCTGTCTGTTGGCCTCCAATTTGAAATGATAAAACCTGCTTACTTGTGATTATTGCATTATTACTAGTTGCTTTCTTACTTTAGTAGCAGAATAAAAGGATTTAGACTGGTTCATTAGTAAATCCACAGCACCATCTCCTCAGCTCTCTCCAATTCTTGAAAGTCAGAAGTCCAGATAAAGCATAGGCAACATCTTCCAAGAGCTAATTTAGAAAAGGTAGCTTTTGACTGTAGCTTTGTAGCAGTGTCCTCCTGTCAGAAGCTCTCAGAATCTGGATGAAGTTCACTCTTACAGTATGATGCCAATACTGTAATATTCTGATTGAAAAAAATCCTTTTTTTCCCTTTCTTTAAGAAACTGTCCCAAATTGATTGAATTAAATCAGAGAAATAACACATCAACTGTGTTGCATGTGCAGAGACTTCAGTTGTTAACTCCATTAGTTTGTCTGTATAAAGAACAAGTGGAATGCCTAGCTTTTAAATAAAGAAGGAATATGATAAGGTAAAGAGAGAAAGAAAAAAGTTAGGTAAAAAATCATTTTCATGAAAACAAGTGTTTTGCAGGTGATAATTTAGGCTCTCAGATACCCTGATGCATGGTGCCATTTAAAAAAAAAAAATCACGCTTCCGTGTGCATGACTGTGCCTATTAATGTTACAGATTATCCAAGAGATTGCAATTCTTTTATTACATTCCTTTCATGTATTTCAAAGCATTTTTTCATAGAATAATTGCACTCTTTCCCTGATGTACAATCAAATGATTCCCTTGTTGTTTATGTGGATTTTTCCCACAAAAATGAAGGAGGAAAAATAATGTTAAACACAAGTGTAATTACAAACCAAATGAATGTTACCAGGGGAATCTAAGATGAGGGCAGTGCTATTATCATCTCATTGACAGACTGAAGACAGTACATCTCTTTACTATCCTTTTATAAATCCCTCTTATTTTGTATCCCTCTCATTTACCTAGATTTTCCTGGGGATGAGACTGATCCATACTCTGTGGATGTGAAAGTTCCTGTTTCCTTCAAAGGAAAATACCCTGCAAGTGTTAGTCACAGGTCTGCTCCTGAACACTGTTAACCTGAGGGAGTGGAGGAATACCTACATCCTCTTTCAAGGAGTTGTACTGAAATACTGGATATTGTAAAACTTTTTGGAGGCAACAATTTTGGACACAGAAAAGTCTTTTGGATACCTAGCGGTTTGTATTTGTAAGGGGCAAAACTCAAAACTTTGTAGAACTCAGCAGTGCAGCTGTGGGAAAAAAAGAAAATCCAAGTTTTGTTTCTTGTCTTAGGGCTCAATTATTTAGTGGTAGACTACAAACTGCTAATGGCTTTTGCTCGTGTTGAGATCAGTTGGAGAGGAGTACTGTGTGGAAGTCCACAGTACCTGCTAGTACTTACTTTCACCATGAAAACACAGATGTTAGAAACGAGCAGTGATGTTGGATACAGGCTCACTTTCTGCTAGTCCTGCCTATTTCTCAAAGCTGAAATTTGAAAGTGTACTAATACCAGCACAAGATTGTTTTTGTTTTCCCACTGATGTCAGAGCTAAAAGAGAACATTTATTTCCCCCAATACCACCATCTTAATGGCAGGCTACTGTTTTCTCTTAACCAGTTCATTCTCTTCAAAGTTTCAACACCACAGATCAGGCTGTTTTTCTGACACTCCATATTCTTGTGCATGTCCCAAAATCTGAAACTAGTAAATGTGCCTTTTCTTTCTAAATGGACAGCTTCTGCCACTGCTGTTAATCTTCTGGTATTCTCCAGTTGCTTTGCGGAGAGCATTTCACTGGGTATCAGCAGCCCTTTTGTCCGTGCTAGCAACTCCCTTACCCATGTTGGACACACATCACTATCTCTTCCAATACATTTAGGATCCATTGTACTTATTTTACTTTTTTTTTTCCTGTTCTGGTTCTTGTCTTAGGTTATGCTTTTTGTTAACTCTGAGGGTAGTAGTTTCATGTGTTATAGGGCTTCTCATTTTCTTCAATTTTACATGTTTTCACTAAGTGTCAGGGCTCTGAGGGTTCTGCCAGGCCTTGCTCTGTCTGACCCTGTTTCCCATCATGGGGCTGACCTTCACACTCATGGGCCTGCAGGCCCATGTCCCAGCTCAGCCTTGGCCTGTCCCCACGGAGGTGCACGGGGCTGTCCTGGTTCCCCCCAGCAGCTCTGCTCCTGGCTGGGATGATGAGACAGGGCCTGGCTGCTAGGCCCTGCCATGGCCCACCCAAGGGAGCCCCCAGTGCTCCCGGCACCCAGGCAGTCACTGGCCCCCACAGTGCCCTAACAATGAGCTTTGTGTGGCCTTTGTTTTCCAGCTTTATTTTGAATAGTATCTTGTTATCATTGAATAGTATCATGTTCATAGTGTAAAGCCTTTTCCCATGTTTCCTAAGCTCAGCTTTGCTCTGGGTTGAGTTCCTGTCTTTTCACAGCTCCTCCAGAAATTTGTTCCCCTGTGCTTGGTCCCGAGGCAAAAGCACAACCTGAAAACTGCTCCTGTTCTTTGCATTAAAATGCACACAAAGTTTTCAGTTTCCCTGCCTCTTGTCTGAAAGCATCTCTGCCTCATTTTGATCTGGTGTGCAGGCCTCCTCCAGCTCCTGTACTTGCATTTCATAATCTCCCATACCTGAAATAACTAAAAGCTCTTTAAAATGTCAAATGATCAGAGTCAAAGACTGTCAGGAATGGGGCTTGTTAGAGAGAAAGCTATCTTCTGACTTCCCTCTGATTTGCTGGCACCCATTTCTTGCTGATACATAACGAAGCTCTGTTTAAATCCTTGGCAGTAGCCTCCTATCTTTCCTTCTCTTACCCATGAGTTTCAGCTCTGGCTGAGGCTTGAAAGGCTCCGTTCTCTTAAGGTGTTTTCTGAGTTTGCTTTACCCACAGGACCATGTATTATTTGGGAATTACAACCAAGGAGATCAAAACCAGCCTGGTCCATCCAGGGTATGAATCCATCATCCCAGCCTTGTACATGTCTGAGCACCTCCTTCCTCTGGCTGCCTCTTCCCAGAGCACATACAGTTCCTCACAATCCCATTGCTTCTGCTTAATGAGGAGAGGTGATTGTCAGGGAAATCAGAGGATCTGCTAAGAGCAGGGTGACCTTTAAGTCTGTTGTTTACACTTGTGTGGAGGCTACTTCTATACCATTCCCACAACTCATTTCTCTTTCTGTTGCTTGAAAATGAACAGTCCTCTTGCAGTTCTTAGTCCCAGGGCCTCAGTTCTCCAAGTAATGTCAGTTTTATACGCATGCAGTTTCTTTGCTGATTTTACACATGAGCTACCCAGGTAAGAGCAGGATCTGAACCAAGAGGACCTTCCCATATATTTCTTAATGTTTCCGGGAGGGTGGGAGTAATATCTGGGTCACCCTGAGCATGAAGCCCTTCCTTTAAGATTCTGATAAAAGGAACAGGCAGATTGAGCTTTACAAGATCAAATGAGAGATAACAACCATTATCAATCACTTTCCTTTTCCTAGAAATAGCAATTCATCTAACCTGTCTAGAGCTTTCTAAATGCAGAAAGGTTCTGAGGAACAGCCCTAGCTTCTGCTCAAATCTCAAGACAAAATATCAATGTTGCTGATAAATGTTTCAAAATTTGGTGGCTCACTCAGGACTGTGCTACAGACTGTTCCAGTGTAGTGTGGTAGTTTTTACACAATTTTGCAATAGTCTGACTGGGAGTTTTTGCTTTAAGAAATTTACTTCCCTTTGCAAGCCAAGAATTTCAGAGGGTCCATGTCCCTCTGAGTTTAAGCCAGCACTGCCCTCTTCTGGAGATGACATTAGGACTTTTCAGTAGGAATGATGGTCTTAAGCGTGAGCTTCATCCAGGACTTGTCAATGACTCAACAAAATACTTATTCAACTTGTATATGTAATGTAAAGCATGTGAGTAGTTCTTCTGCTTAGGTCCTTAAGGACATCAACACCTCAAACTGAAAACAATACTCTGACATAATAGCTTCAGTGGAAACATGTATAAAATCACGTGTATTTATAGCACACTGAACTGTGTATCTGAATCTTAAATTTTGGGAGCAGCTCCTTATTTGACTCTTACCAGAGGGTCAAAAAATTCACTAGACTGTGGTAAGTTGCCCACACTGAGCACTCACTCTTCAGCTGCCTTACAACCACACCACCTCTAATCTAGTGTTCATAAATATTTCACAGGCCTTACTTCTTTCTGGCAGGGTCCCTTTCACAAGAGGGAATAGGCACCTGTAGTTGTTGAAGAAGTAGGCTATGAATCTCAGCTGCTACGTCAGGAGGAAGCCCAGGTGGCCACAACATCTATTCCTGTTTTATGTGGGCTGGATGCATGCCTAAGCCATTGTGGTGTCCTCAGCTATGCCCAAAGAGGCTGAGTGTGCCTGGGATGTGCACATGCACCTGACAACTGACAGAAAGTTCCATGAGTTGCACAGATGAAGTCACAGCCAATACTTTGTGTAGGTGGTACTTGCAAAGGCCTTGAATTTTAAGTTATCTATCAAATTGCACAGGCTTTTTGTGAGCAGTTTATCTTATGGGTTGTGAGGTGCTCATGTGGTTGTAGAGGCTAAGAAGCAGAGCTAGATTAACTTCATGACTGTCAACCAAGCCCAGAGTTCACTTTAAGTATTTCATGTGGTGCATTTGCAGCCCAGACAAAATTTATACCTTCCTGATAGTATTGAATTTCCTGAAAAATATGATGTGGGGGATGAAAAAGGAAACCCCACACCAAAACTCATTGAAGTACAATGAAAAGTATAGTACTATATCACTCTAGCAATTTCAGCCAAGAATTAGTGTGTTTCTAGAATCAATGACAAATGATTTACAATATCCTTGCAACATCTAATGCATGTTATAATGACAGAGCCACGCAGAATGAGCTAATTGATCTTTTAAATAGTATTTTGTTACTTGGCATACTCAAACATTGAATACAGACTTTCTTTTTTAAGTTTTATTTGCTGTTTGGTAACACTTGGGAATTCTGAGGAATTATGCAAAAGGTTTAATGTGGACATTTATCCAAACCAGGGTTCCAAGTCCTGAATATTTCAGTCACTTTGACTAATTATCACTAACTCTTTTCCAGCAACACCGTGACATTGGTATACTCTGATCTCCTTTCAAGTTGGCCACATTTTCAAGAAAGAAGAGTATTTCACAATATGTTTTGGCAATACGCAGCACAAGGTGATTGCCTTTTTGATTTTCCCACAGATGGCAAATATTTATTTGTTTTTTCATTATCTGTTGTGTGAAAAGATATGTATAAGGCTTCTCACATTCACCATCAGAAGTCTCTACTGCCAGTGTAAATAAGGAGTGACTCAGTCAAAAGCTATGAAGCTCAACTGGTGTGAAACTGCTTTGAAGAATTGAGTCAAGGGCAATTGGAGTTAATGGGAATATTCCCATTGACTTCCATGTGCTTTGAAGTATGTCGTGTAGAATGCAAAATAAGTAATGGACTTGTGGACAATTAATTTAGCATGGGGAGAGCAGCTATCCTTAGTGCTTGTAAATTCAAAAGGGAAAAGGCAGTTCCTCTTCTGAGCTGTTCTTGTCACAGTTCTTTGAGTCAATAATTTGCATTCAATTCTGCTCTAGTCCTGCCCATCAAATGTCTTCAAAACTCCACTTAATCAGTAATTCCCCACCCTTATTAATAGTGTAGATTAGCTTGAATTGTGTTTTAATGGTTTTGCTGGCAGTACTTTAATTAAAACTACTGAAAATCCCATGTAAATAATACCCAAGTATGTTTCATATAGGTTTAGTCATGCTGGGTATAATCAGGTATCCATTTCTTACAGCAGGGTCAGCAATATTTTCAGCAGAATTTTCAATCTTTAGGGATTTGAAAAAGCAATGAACATACACAACGTTGTCAAGGATAAACCTTCTAAGCACATAGTCACAGAATCACAGTATTGTCGCAGTTGGAAAAGACCTCTAAGATCACCATGTCCAACTGTCAACAAAACAAAAAACCAGAACAAAACAAAACAACAAAACAAAAAAACGCCCACAAACAACAAAAAACCCCACCTCACCATCCCAGTAAAGCATGCCCTGAAGTGCCTCATCTACATGTTTTTTGAATACCTCTGGGGATGGTGACTCCACCATCTCCCTGGACAGCCCGTTCCAGTGCCTGACTACTCTTTCAGTAAAGAAACTCTTCCTAATATCTAATCTCAACCTCCCCTGGTGCAACATCAAGCCATTTCCTCTAGTCCAGTCATTATTTACTTGAGAGAAGAGGCTGGCACTCACCTCACTCACTCAGGTACTTGTGAAAGCAATACATTTGGAAAGAAATTAATGTCTTTCAGGGTTGGAGGTTTGGGGTTTTTTTATGATTTTTTAAAGTGTTGTATTTTTTTTTTTCCTTAACAGTAGATGGTCTGGAAAAAAATCTACAACAAGCTTCAGCAATAAGATGGTTGCTCAGCTCTCAGCTAAAGGAGACTTCTTGACAAAAGAGCAAGATGACAACAAGAGCCTGTGATCTGCATGCTGCAGCTTTACTCTGCCTTGGCAGTTTTTGTTGTTATTTGTCATGATGTAAGTGCATTTTTTTTGTGTGTAATGAAATAACATTAACTTCTCCTGTAGTAACATGTTAAAAGCTGAACAGTTTTTTAGCTCATGTGTGGTGTATTATAACACAGACAAAAGCTGTGCAGGTTTTTTAAATTATGTTTGGCCTTCATTATGTCGAGATTTCATAGTGTTTCACAGAGAGTTTATAATATTTCTGTGGTTACTACAAGCAGTCTATTACTATGGAAATTATAGACTATGCTTGAATGTTTGGAGTGAAAAATTACAGATAATTTCTGGTACATTGTTCCAGTTTCTATGGTAATCTGAATAAGTGTGAGTTAATTGACTGTTGTTGCCATGGTTCTTGATGGTAATTCCAGACTTAATATTTGAAATATACCAGTTTACATTTTATGAATGTTTTTAGTACTTGTTAACATATATTCCAAAGATTACTGCCATCTCATTTTCCCTGTTTTTCACTGTGTGAGGATGTTAACATGAAGAGCTGGAAGATAATCTTCTTTAATAAAATCCCTCTAGCCATACTGGCTTTTACTTTGCAGTCCAAGAAGAAGTCTATTAAGGCCAATTTCCCACTGCTACTCTACGGTCTGGTTGGGCCCATAATCTTTCTTGTGCAGCAGTGATTGGCAGGCCATTATTTTTGACTTACCTTTCTCTCCCGTTGTTGTTAACAGATGGAACTGCTGCCAGCTTCAGAAATGTCTTGGGCAAAGTAATGACCCAGTCAGCACAAAAGCAACATTCAGATCCTTCTAAACAGGTATTTGGAAAAAAAAAACCCAAACCCACAAGACGGAGAAGAAGAAAATGATGAAAAAATGAGAACACAAACATAAAAGCACTTACACCAAAAGAAAATTATTCTCCCGCCAGTGTTAACCTTGTGTCTGGTGGATACACACTGGTGGATGATGACAAAGAACCACTGCACTCTGAAAGAGGTAGTACAGCAGTGAAAAATTGCCTGAATGAATGAATAGGGGACAATCACTGTGCTCAAGATAAGAATTCATGGGGAGTGTAAGGTAACATCACAGGGTGAAACTTGCACTCCATTTTGTGTTTGGCAATGTGGTGGGTAGGTATTTGCTACTGTGTAAATTACAAGAACATGGAGACTGCTATCCAACTTACTATTAACTCCAAGCCTGTTTGCTTCAAAACAGACTCAGGCTCTGCTTTATTTTTATATTCAGATGAAAAAAAAGATGAAAAAGTTGGCTACCTAAACATCTGTCTTCCCACCATGCTAGGTAGATGGTTATGGGTCTGTAATATTAGCCATCATTAGTTACACGCAACCCCTGAATTAATGCTATTCAGATTGCAAAGTCAAGTATTCAGGAAATGCCAGTTCAGTTTCTAAATGACAGAATTAAGGTACTTGTCTGTACAGGCTTAACTCAATCCCCTCATGCATGGGCTTTGTGATCCAGCTTTGATTACACGATCACATACTGTTTTTCCCACATTCAGTGCCAAGATGGCAAGTACTGTCTTTATAAGCCAGCTAATTGGTATTTTGCACTCATAATTTCTTAATCATAGAATCATAGAATTGTCAGGGTTGGAAGGGACCTTAAAGATCATCTCGTTCCACCCCCCTGCCATGGGCAGGGACACCTCCCACTAGATCAGGTTGCTCAGAGCCCCATCTTAAACACTTCCAAGGATGGGGCTTCCACCACCTCTCTGGGCAACCTGTGCCAGTGTCTCACCACCCCCATGGTGAAGAAGGTCTTCTGTAACTTCTGCATCTGTCCCATTCAGATTTATAGTTCAAGCCCAAGCCATGTCCCAAACATCCCAGGCAGCTTGGCACAGGTGAGTTAGACATCATGTAAGCAAACCTTCCCTAGAGGTTTATCAACACGGAAGAGACATGCCCAATACATATAAAAGTAATTCCAGGTGTTCTCACAGCATTTCATGAAACACCATCTTTGTCCTCACCTCCCTCCCTAGAAAAAAAATATGTTTATCAAGTCACCTATGTTTTGACTTATCGGGAAACCATGAAATTATCGTCATGTTAATCACCAAAGATGAGTAAACAGTGAAGCCTTTCAGTGCCTGAAAAATACAGCTGGATGTTTGCAATATTCCCTGGGTGAGCAGGGAAGGGCGAGAGGAAAATTGCCTCCCTGAAGCAAATAATGCAAAGGCTGTTGTCAAGGGGAGCACTTGATTCATGTCCTCCTAACCTGGCTCATTGCAGCCCTCGAAGGTGAGGGCTGGTCACCATTTGTTGACATGCAAGAAGAAAGGAGAAGTTGGTCAACAGAGAACAAACACTTCAGGTGTTACAAGAGAGACTTCTTTCCAATAATGCTTCAGAGATTGCGGAAAATGCAGATTACTGAACAGGAACTGCCAATGATTTTGCAACATGTACTGAGCAGAAAATGTTATGTGATTGCCTTCTAAGAGACTTCTAGACACAGTGCTTGAGCTGTTTACTGGGCGGTCCACAAGCAGCCTACTTAGATGTTTATCAGAGATAGACACTTGATAGACAAAAGGTTCACGTGTGCAAAAAGAATCGGCCCCTTGAAGCCTTTTAATATAACCTGGCCTTTAGCAGTCAAAACCTTTCCTTTCCTATCATGTTTGTCTGGAAAGGCATCAAGCGCAGGGCTTCGTGTCACTTTCAAATCATGAAAGATATGCTGGAAAGATTTCTACCTCAATGAGCATGGCATTAAGTCAAAATTCCTTCTGAGACACCTCAATAATCCAACATTTCTTTTACCTGTAAATTTATGGAAGAATATCAATACAAAACATTCACATATCACTCACATATCCTTCTAGCAACAAGACCCAAGACTCTCTGAGGGACAATGAGAGGCAAAAAAAGCAGAGTTGCTCATGAAAGGGGGTGGTGAGCACCACAAGCTGACAATTTCCACATCTATGCAACCTGCAAATGTGTGTTTTGCTAACATGTCTTTTATGGAACAGGCAGGATGGAAACCAGTAGGAAATATGTTTTGCAACTTCTTCCCCCCAAAACCCCAACTGACAATATATTCATGTGTCCAGAACAGGGAAAGCAGGAAGAAAGAGAGCCTAGAGCAACAAAAAAATATCCAGTGAACAAATCTACATCAACCACCAGGGAACCATCATCATCATTCAGTTTGCTTGGGCTGACAACAGGTTAATTTATACTTTCAACTTATAGGCTCCAATTCCTCGTGTCTACAAGGCATGCTAAGAGAATGACCTGACATAAAATGAACATACGACATTTCTGTGTGCAACATGAAGAGGAATTTACTCTTCTAGAAGTAAAAAGAGGGCAAAATAAGCACTGCTATTGTAAAAACATTTGCAATGCTATGTTGGGTTTGTGCTTCTTACTGGTCAGCACGGATCTCACTGGAGACACAAGGAGAATGAACTGTAGGATCTATGCCCTTCCATCAGGTATGGGAACACCACTAAGACAAGTGTTATGAAGCAGGTCATGGGGGAACAGAGCTCTGCTGTGGCCAGGGTTGTATTTATGGAACACCTATAGAGGAAATCAGTCTTGTTTTCTGTAAAAGGTACAAGACCAACAGCTAACAGATTAATTACCTGTCAAGACTCCTTCCCTTCCTTCAAGCCTCTCAGCTTCAGTGTGCACCTGGACACCTTGGTTTGCTCACTAAGATTTTTTTTTTCATAACCTAATGACCACTCCATGCATGTCAACCATCGAGCCATCTGAGAGGGCAACAAAGTGAGGAGCTCCATGAGCAACTCCTTTATCCAGCACAGGCAGCAGCTGTGCCAAGAGGTACCCATCCATTTTTCACTGCCTCGATAACAAAGTGCCACAAAAATGGGAAATGCTGTTTCTCTGCATACACTTTGATTACTCTGAGGTTAAAGAAGATTATATCTTAAGTTGTTGCAAAAAATATAAGCCAAAAGCCCCCCAAGTCCTTCCAAAACCTTCAAAACTTAAATGGTTTAATGGTTCATCACTAAAAGATTATTTTTCTGATAGCTCAATAATTAAGAAGTCTTCAATGATGAACTCCATGTACATTCAGGAAGTACAGCATGATCACACTGAGTATATTAACTATTTTCAAAAGGTATTTTGTAAAACTGACACATTTCAGGCTTCAAAGTTGCTATGAAGTATAAGGTCTTAAGAAGCCAAGAAAAATACTGCCACTATTCCTTTTGCATTTCACTTGACTTGCTCATCTCTCTCCATGATTTCACATTGTAGGTTTTCGAAACCTATTCCTACAACCACATTTGAATTGTCCAAGAACAAGCTGGGTGTAATAGCTCGTTAATTAACAATGGAACTTTCTTTCCCATATGAATAATACTTTCTTCTGCTATTATTTTACTATACCGACTCTAAACTCTTTTACCAAACAGCTAAGAGGCTCAGATCAAGTGCAGAAGAAGAAAGATGCTACAGCCTATAATTTATTAGCTGGCAGTGTCCAGTCATGCAGTAAACCTTTTGTAGGAAGAATGGCAAACAGTAACCTCAGTTACCTAGCTGGGTATCACAGTGGTGACTGATGGAAATGTGGCTCCTTACATCCTACAGGTCATTACTCGGGCAGCTAATGTCTGGCTATACCATATTGTCAGCTCCTAATAAACACATCTTTATTATTTTGCCCAATCCCTCAGTTTAAAAAAAATAAATCATCCCCCAACCCCATTAAAACCTGTTGGAAGTTTGTACTGTTTTCACACGTACCACGTGATGCGATTCGTTCCGAATGTGACGAAGGGAATTTCGTATTGAGGTCAAATATAAGTTACAGGAGAGGAGGAAAAGCTGAGAAAAAAAACCCAACCCCAAACTGCTGTTTGGTGCATACTTAACTTTTCTCACAGAATACACCTGGAAGCCAGTAGAGAGTTAAACCTGCCCCAGCCCTTGCCAGTTGCTCTACAGGCTTCTGAACCAACCTCTGAAAGGAGTTAGTCTATGTCCCAGCTCCCAGAATGCAAACCATTCACTTATTACAGCCACAGATGCTCAACTATGGCATTACAGCCTTCTGTACCAGCACATTTTCATTTGATCCCCAGCCATCATCTCCAGTGACCTCCTACAGACCTCAGAATAAAAACAAAGGAGAGGGGGGGAAAAAAGCCATTCAGGATCCCCTTAGTATAATGATGTTACCTGAAAAACTAAAAACAAAAGCAAGAACTTAATACACTGGTTTTGATCATCAGAGAACCACACACTTAGTGTCATTAGAGCAGCGCCCACATTAGTAAAATTAGCATAGAACAATTTAGCCTGGCAAAATTGTTCATCTGAAGAACTCAGCACCAAATTCTCTCCGTTACTAAGTGCTGTCACGTGACCTGCCTATGCAAAAACCCAAGAAGCTTATCCTGCTTGCTTGAATAGGTCAGAAGGGCTCCTCAGATACTGTGGAAACCATGGCCCTTAACTTTAGCCTCATCCCCAGAAATCTTTTAGGGACTAGACTGTTAATTTATCACCACTACAGACAGCTGTGTGAAATGTGTGTTTCTGCAAGCCTTCTGTGCCATGACTGATACCAAGACTTTCTTTATCAGAAACATGAAGGGATTTCCAAGCAAGATCTTCCCAAAACACACAGAACAGTTTCCACAGAAGGTCCTTTTCACATAAACATTTGCCAAAGAGATGATATTCATGGGAAAATAGATATATATTTAGGTTTTTTTACACTTCACTGTGAATGTTCAAACAGGTTAATTTCTATAAGTGCATGAATATTATGACACTGAGCCAGCTTGAGTAAGAATGCAAATAAACCTTATCTGTGAACTGACACTTGAAATAAAGTTCATATAACTGGTATAGAGAATTGATTAATTAAGGAACAGTAATGCTTGAATCTTCCACCAAAACCTGCACAAGATACTTAATCTAGAGCTAGCTATATAACCTGAAATACTCTAGCCTTAAATACCCTTCTATTACCTACTCCTACCTACCCTAAAAAAAGGGTATCAGTACCTGAAGGACACTGTCCATCATTTCATTTTCTCAGTTTCAAAGTTAGCAACACTTGTAAGCCACCAGATCTGGAACTCAAGCCAAAAAACCCACAAGTCCTAGGACTGGTACACACAGCAGATTTCAATATATAACAGACAGTGGTCAAAGAATTTTGCATCAGTGTAGTTAAAAAAAAAAAAGCTTTGAGCTTTAACATCCTCCCCTGACATTTGATGTGTCCATCTTGAAGGGGAAGGTGAAGAGCTGGAGGAGGCGACAAGCAAACAGTGTGTGGCAGCCACCTCCAGTCCCCCAGCTCTTCACCTGATGAAGAGTCTGAAGTGCTACCAAACATCTCGCCGAAGGGTTGCAGAGGTAACTTCCAACTTGTGACTCTTTTTATGGTCTCTCTGGGTGCCCAGACAAAAGTCATCCCTACGGTAGCTGTATCATGCAGCTGTTCCAGAAAGCAGGAACAACTGAAAACACACCATTCATTACTCCTGACACATCACGGACCATTTTCATCCATTGGTCTGACAGTTCCTGTAAGGGGACGTGGTGGCCCTTTACCTTCTCTGTTCCCTTCCTCTTCTTTCTCCTAAGAAGTGCCATTAACAATCCCCACCTGGATTTCACTTGGTCTGACCTCTGTTTAGGAGGGAGACTACAGTACATCATCTTGAGGTACCAGGGAATAGCCTAGATGCTATCATCATCAGCTATGCCTACTTCAGAGAGCTTTCAAAGAGCACTGCATGGGGAGGGCACACGAGAAGGTCTGTGACAACATTTACTACCATGGTCTCTTTGAAAGGAACTTCTTAACAGTCAGGAAATAATCCCTGCAATCCCAGATTAGGGCAGGACCTACGTACATACAAGCAGAGTTGGATTTGATCAGTCTCATCACTTGAGTGACAGTGAAACTGGGACAAAATGTTCTCCCCCATAAAAAGCTCAGCTCTTAATGAAGCCATAACAGTCGCCAGGGAGCCAGCTTTCCTGCCTTCTGGGAAAGCAAACACAGGTTTGATCTGCCAGGAGTCTCCTATTGCACTGAAAACAAACATCTTAAAGGGTTAAAGTCAGCAGAAGGGCTGCCCTTTCTCATCAGCCATCTATATACTGGGTCAAGTCTGCTTGAGACCACACTGGAAACCAACTGAAAGGCAGCCTGGGCAGCCCGTGGATCTCCTTCAAGGCAAAGGTTTGGAAAGATTCACCCTTCCCTTAACAGCTGCCACTTCAGGAAGTTTTCCAGAAAGATGTCTGGGATAGAAGCAGTTTGGAATACAGAAGCAACTGAACAATGAAAACATGAGGCACTGCCCATAAACTTCCACAGAATTGCTCAGGTTGGAAAAGACCTTCAAGGTCATCGAGCCCAACCCCAACGAAAAGAGCAGTTCCTCAAATAAAATACAAGTTCCCTGCTGCTATTTTAGTTAAGGACAGATCATGTCACCCTTCCCACATACTAATCAATGCAACTGCACTAACTGCTCAGAAAATGACTGCTATTAATGAGGTAATTTTTCAAATGCTCACCTAGCCCCTAATCCCCCATCTTTCAATGAGAAGCCCCAGTTGCAGTACAGCTCAGACCCTGTATCTCACATGGGCAGAACTGATTGTCTCCCAGGTCTCTGCTGGGGAAGTTTGTGCACCAACAGGCTTTTTTGATGTTTAAAGAGTTGCCATGGTAACACCTGCACCACACTGCAGCCTGGAATTCAGCAGGCCTGGGTACTGGTCCTGTGCTTTAACGACTGGTCCTGTGCTTTAACGACTGGTCCTGTGCTTTAACGACTGGAACAGGCTTTTCCCTGAATTTTTTTTTTTTTTTACTTCCTTGGTTAAATTTGCAATCATAACATCCTGGTAAGACAGAACTGACCTATACAGCACATCAAGACTGAAATACCAGCCCAAAGAGCAGACAAAAAAAAATAATAAAAATACCACTAAGTAGCTTTTAATGAGCAATTACCTTAATCAGAACTGATAATTTTGCTGGGCATTCACCTAACTGAATTTTATGCAAGAAGCTTGAAGTAACAGAAAGTGGTTAACTAATGAAGGCATTTAAAACCAAACAGCTTCTATTTGTCATCGAACTGGAAGTGTACAAAACTTAAGAGCAGTAAATGTACTATGATGAAATCAAACTACTAGTTGTTTTTTTGGGTTGCTGCAACTCCAGCATTTGAGCTTGTAATGCAAAAATCACAGAATGGTAGGGGTTGGGAGGGATGTCCAAAGGTTTAGCCTGGAGAAGAGAATCTTACAATCTTAGGAATGGTTACAAATCTCTGCAGGGTGGTGGTCAAGTGGAATGGGCCAGACTCTTGTCAGTGGTGCCCTGGGATAGGATGAGAGGTAATGGTAGCAAGGGGAAACATGGGAAGCTCCATCTCAACAGGAGGAAAATCTTCACTGTGAGTGTGGCAGAGCCTGGCCCAGGCTGCCCAGAGAGGTTGTGGAGTCTCCTTCTCTGGAGACTTTCCAACCCCCCCTGGCTCTGTTCCTGTGTGGGCTGCCCTGGGTGACCCTGCTCTGGCAGGGGGGTTGGACTCCATGTTCTCCAGAGGTCCCTTCCAACCCCCACCATTCTGTGATTCTATGATCTAGACACAGATCAGAAACATGAACACTAATGGGGACATATAATTTCCATTCTCAGAGGTAATGGTTTAGAAGTTTTCCCAACAGGAAGGTCTCTTGAGAACCCTAAAAGGGACAGGTCAGCTCTCTGTTGAGAGAAATAAAAGTTAAACTTAGGCAAAAAAGGAACTTCCATCTGGAACACTGCAACTCTGCTTTAGTTTCATTTCTCAGCCATTTTATACCCTCCCCTTCATAATTTGTCATTAGTGTGCTCCTTGATTAAAACTAGCAGTCCCAAATCATGAGCACAGTGGTCTAAGTGCAACCAAACAATAAAGAAATCTTTCCTCCTGTCTGGAAAAAAGATGTTTAAACCCCTAGTCTTGTTGGTCAGATGAATTGCTTCAAATACGTCACAAATGCTGCAAGGTAAAAAAAGAAAATAAAAAAAATCAGGATTATAATCTTTTTAAGAATATCAAAAGTGAGCATTTCCACACACTTCTCTCTTCTCCAGCATTTTTAGCCTCTTTCCAATGTTAACAGCCTTCTCCCTCCCCTTGCAATCCATCGCCCACACCACCGTGAATTCTGCAGCCCCTGCAGGTGTTTGGTCTGTAAACACCAGCCCTGTTTATCTTCTCTCTAAGTAGGCAGCTGCCTACATGTTCTGCACCAGTAAACCCTAGCTCCTCACCATGTCCTTAATTGTCCCGCTTTGACCCCAGAAGAGGGCAAGATACTGACACTGAGAGACCTCCTTGCTCTCCACAGCTACCTGACAGAAGGTTGTAGTGAGGCTGGTGTTCGTCTCTTCTCCCAAATGACTAACGATAGGACAAGAGGAAATGGCCTCAAGTTGCATCAGGGGAAGTTTAGATTGGATATTAGAAAGCAATTCTTTCCTGAGAGAGTGGTTGGGCAACGGAACAGGCTGCCCAGGGAGGGGGTGGAGTCACCATCCCTGCAGGGTTTAAAAGAAATGAGTAGATGTAGCACTTGGGACAATGGTCTGGTGGTCAGGGAGATGTTGGGGTGAAGGTTGGACTTGATGATCCTAGAGGTCCTTTCCAACCATACTGATTCTGTGAGTCTATCCACCAGCCTGAGCTGAGTTCAGCCTGGCTGAACAGAGAGCTGTGTCTGGAACTCAGAGCAAAAGGGAAGTCCTATGGAAGGAGGGGCAGGCAAATCAGGAAGACTAGAAAGATTCCGTGATGTTGTGCAGGGAGAGAATTAGGAAAGCCAAAGCTCTAGAACTTAATCTGGTACTGCCGTAAAAGACAATAAGAAGTGTTGCTATAAATACATTAACACTATGGGATGGAATCCCTTGTTGGCCAGTTTAGGGTCACCTGTCCTGGCTGAGTCTCAGCCAATGCAAGAAAACTTCTTTATCCATCATAAAACTTAAACTATCCCTGAAGAAAAAGGCCAATAAAGCAGAAGTTCCGCTATACAGGTTCCTGCCTTAGCAGCCCATCTAGTACAGATGCCACTGTTGATTTCATGATAGACTGGTATAATGGCTCTGCTTACTGGGGAGCTCTGCTTTTCTGAATTTCACTAGAACCATTCTGTCAGCTGCTTCAGCCAGGTCAAACTGACACAGAGAAGCTTAGTGGAGATGACAGAGAAACCTCAATCTTTTCAGCTCACACCATCCCTGACAGTCACCCAATCCAGAAGCTTTTTCGAATCACCACTCCCATAGGAACTGGGGTGGGAAGGAACGGGTCCTCTTCTCCAAGGTGTAGTTTCTGAGACTGAACACTGACGACTTAGGTGACAGAAAACTCTTCCAACACAGTAAGTTTTCTCTGCAGCTGTCTGACAGAAGAGCATCTCTTCAGTACCAGCAGGCTTACCAATCTACACTTCTAGGCGCTTCAAAATCAGCTGCTTAATCTTCTGAAATTCAGGAACAACACAAGAGACCCCACTTGTGGTTCTTCTCTCTTCCAGTTTGAGAGGCTTGTTGCTGGTACAACTCTCACACCAAATATATTCCAAAGGAAAACCATATCAAAGCCCAGATCTAAAGAAGCTTCGGTGTTCTCAGCTTTGAGAAAAACCATTTCCTTTATCCAGAGGCATAAATGCAAAGTATGCCCCTTGTAAAGAGTCACGTTTCCACTCTGCAGAATGAGCAGCAAGGATTCTTGACAGCCACAGCTATGCAAGTGAAAAAAAAAAGGTGTCCTGCAGACTTTAGGAATCCATGGAACATCTGCCATCCAATTTCACTTTCAGTCTTATTTTATGGAGCTATGGATATTTAACCTTGACTCTCAGAACACTACTCCAGATCACACCCTTTCAGACACAGCACGATGCTTTCTGCAGTTGGCTTTTGTGGGCAACTTTTGCACAAGTCCAGGCCTTCCTCAGATGCACATTTCCTCCTACCATCTGTGGCTCTGGAAACATTCGAGAAGATACCTTTAAGAGACCTCATAACAGAATGAGGTAGCTAGAACAAACAAAACACCAGCAAATATACACAGCTGGTTGCTCAGGATCTCAGTTCTCTCTCCTCTTACCCATGCCTAACTTAACATTTTGTTCCACCTGCCTCATCTCATGAAGTTAGTTCCTCCTTAAGTGGATTTTCTGTTTACTGAAGTCACTGCTGAAGTTATTCATAATTAAAGGATTATTTTTCTGAAGAGACTAACTCTTGCTTACTTCAAAACAGGATTCTATGTGTACTGAGTTTATATCTTAAAAAAAACACAACTAAAAAACCTCTTTATAGACCATTCCAGAAGGTTTTTCTTTGGAAAACATGGTAATTTGGTTGTGTACACAGGAGTCTCCCACTGCTTCTGGCCAGACTTCTGACACTTTTCTACTGCTTTCCTAAGAAAAGTTCATCATTTCCTGAAAAAGCTGCCTACTGATTTCTGAAAACTGAGTAGATTGAGTGCTTTTGACATCATGGAATCATTGATTAGAACACACAGCATTGTTCTACTTGGAAGAGACCTTTAAGAACATCAAGTCCAAGTTTCAACCTACCACTGCCAGGTCTCCACATCCCTCAGCAGCACATCTGCACATCTTTTGAAATCCTTCAGGGATGGTGATTCCACCGCTTCCCAGCACAGCCTGCGCCACTGCTTCACAATCCTTCCTATGAAGAAATTATTCCTAATATCCAAGCTAAGCGTCCCCTAGTGCAAATTAAGGCTGTTTCCCCTCATCCTATTGCTTCTCACTTGTGAAAACCTGCAACACCCACCTCACTACCACCTCCTTTCAGGCAGTTATCCAGAGCGGGAAGGTCTCCCTGGGCCTCCTTTTCTCCAGGATAAGGAAACCCAGGTCCCTCGGTTGCTCCTCACAAGTCTTGTGCTCCAGGCCCTTCCCCAGCTTCGTTGCTCTTCTTTGGGCTCACTCCAGCCCTTCAATGTGCTTCCGGGAGTGAGGGGCCCCAAACTGAACCCAGTGCTCAAGCTGTGGCCTCACCAGTGCCGAGTACAGGGGCAGAAGAATGAACCATTTCACGATGGCTATGCCCAAGAAGGCCTCCAACCACCACATGACTCACAAGTCTTTCTCTGCTCATAAACGACAGGTCCACCAGGAAGCCTTCCCTAGTTGGGTCACTCATGGTGTCAGGAAGTTATTTTCTGCACACTCCCAGGAACATCCTTGCTTCTTCCCTCTCTGCTGTGTTGTATTTCTAGCAGATGTCTGCTAAGTTGAAGTCCCCCAGGAGAACAATTAGGAGTGACTGTGAGACTTCTCACAGCTGCTTATGGAATATTTTGTCTGCCTCTCGATCCTGGTTGGGTGGTCCATAACAGACCCCCACCTCGATATCTGCTTTGTTGACCTTCATCTTGCAGTTGGCTACCAGAAACCTTCCCCAATATTTAACTTTAGTATAGTAATTTATAAAACATAAATAAAAAATAAAATAAATAATGTAAATTAAAAAAAGAACATCTTCAAGTTATAAAATCAACTCAGAGAAACAGATAATTATGTGCTAGTGCTACCAGAGCACCTTCACTGAAGCTTGCCATAGTCAGGTATCATGTTCTATTAGAAGTTCTCTGCCAAAAGAGAATTTACAGCAAGAGGCATTAATGTGGAGAACAACCCCATGCAGTGTTCCATAAAAGCAAAGGCTTTTTTTATCCACATGAAGAAACAACTCCAATCCTCAGACACAGATTCTTACAAATAGCTTGGTCTCTGACAGAAGGATCATTAATTTTATTATTTACCCTTTTTTTATCGCATTGATTTATCAAGTCTGTTAGACTCAGAGCTAAACCTTAACCAGCACCCTACCTCATTTGGTGTATAATTTAAGATACAAAAGCGTGACCTTTCATTACTTTTGCTGTTCTTATTTCAAGGAAAAACCATGCAGACCTTTAACTTGCACTTGACATTATTATAGGCAGCGTTAGACTTTGATGTAGTAGGCAGACAACTGTGAACACTTGGAAGCATTTCTTTCCCTCCCTGTACTGGTGTTGAGACCAAGCAGAACAGAAGGAAAACTGTCTATAGGGTATGGGAATAGTGTTATTGTACTGGGTCCTCAAATTTAAGTGGCAGACATACGATTTCTGGAGTTAACAGAGCCATCAGAAGTTTTCAGTGTGAAAGAGCAGTCAGGTCCAACAAATTAACTTGGACAGATAACTGGGCAGAAACAGGAGTGATTGAATGAGAAGATGGTGTCCACTATTTGCTGAAAAGCCAAGTCTTCAGTGCCACTAAGATACAGGATATGAAATCTAGATTGAGTCATATTTTGGACTTTCAGGCCATGCCAGAACAGCATGCCAGAGATCAAAGGGGAAAACAATCACAGGCACTTGCCTGAAATGCAATTTACCCTTAGCATCTCTGTTACAAATGTTAAGACATTATTTAAAATTTCATAGAAAGCCACCTTCCTAAAGCCAGGACTCACCTTTAAATAGTGGATTTTTCAACAATTTAATTTTTTTTTTTTACCTAATCCATTCAATTTACATCTGACAATCACATGATCTCACACAATACTCAACTGACCAGCTCTTTCAGGCTAAACCATAGTCTGAGCACTTCAGACAGGTGACAAAACCTACAAGACATTTGTCAGTGCTCCTCACCCTAAAGCGGGCAACTGAAACAATTATACCACACTGCTGATAAGCTTGCAAGCCTATTTTTTTCCCTCCCCTATCACCTGCTTCCATTAAGAGAATTATATTCTACCTTTAGGCGCGTGAAATAATTTCGTACTGCTCATTTGCTAGAGCTTTAACTGTACAGTTGAGTTTGGCAGCTCTTGTATTCTGGTCTAGCACAGAGCTCAATCTCTCTGAAGGTCTCATTGCACAGGATAAACCACAGAGCTCCGTCTCTGCTATGAGGAGTATTGACTGTCACATATACAAGCCCTCAAGGGACCTTGCTTCTCTCACTGTTCTTTGTCAAACTTTGTCACCAACAGAAATTAGCAGTTCCTGGGGCAGGCTGTCTTAGGTTCCACCATGACACAAGTTCTCCTGGGCTTGGGGTATGAAGTTGAAGGGTTTATCATTTCAGAGTTCCTCACCCCAGGATGCATCTGCACCAAGAAGGTGTTGCTGGAGAGGCTGCCTTCCCTCCCAGAGCCCTGTAGTAGTCTCCCAGGCAAGCAAACCCCATGGAGAGGCAGTTTGCTCCTCTCCAGTCCTCCTTCTGCCTGGAGCCAGTTAGATTGCTACTAGGGGTTGCTGTACTGTACACACTAGATGCCTCTTCTCCCACTGCTCCCTGGAGTAGCTGGGAAACAAAAATACCATTGTCCCCATTCTTCACATTCAGTTCCAGCCCTAAAACTTTTGCTGCAGCTTGCTGTCCAGACATCATCCCCAAGGCACTTCCCATGAAACTTCTGCCTCTTTTTTGTGGTCCCTCTTCAACTGCCCCAAACTTCTCCCCAGACTTTGATCTACTTTTGGCCGAGCAGAAACAATGGTGGGAAAACAGGACACATTGAAAAGCTGCAGCCATCACTGAAACGTTCAGTGAAAGTCTAGTCATTTAAAAGATGGAGAGACATCCCAGCTAGCACCATCAGCAGACAGTGTTTTCTGGCACTAACACATACCCACCCACTATTTCCAGGGACCCTTAGGAAGACACCTACTCCCTCTTTCCCTTTTAGAGGAGAAATTCAAAAGCATTGCCAGCAATACTTGTCCAGCCTTGGTCTGAGTGAAAGACAAATAGCTTTGTTCAGGATTAGAAGGCATTTATTACTCCTCTATGATCACAGAATCATTTAGGTTGGAAAAGACCCTTGGAATCATCATGATGACAAAACCCAACCGAGTTAGACCAAATGGAAAGGTTTCCTTGGTATTAGCAACAGACAGTTTTACATATCCATCTGAACCTGTACCGTGTTACTAGAAACAATCTCAGAATTTTCATGCTCAGTATATACACGAAGGAGATTCCTTTCATTATTCTCAAAAAAAGAAAGTGCCAACGTCAGCAAAAATTGAACCTAAACTTGTCTATGCTGTATTTTATTCTCCCATGCTCCCTTTTGGTTTTGCACTCCTCATGTTGCATAACCTAATTTTAGTTTTTCATCCATTTATTTTCCTTGTTATTCGCTTTACGCTTTACAGCAGCAGATCAACAGCATAGCTTCTGGTGACAAAGCTGGACATCTCAATGGAAAACACAAAAATTTTAGTTAAAAAAACAAGATACAGATTTAAAACCAATAATTATTCCCTGGTTTAATAAAAAAAAAGTGACAAACATTAAGTATCATAACTTTTTTCTCCATGGGGCCTCTGAGCTTTTTAAGCAGAGCTCTTAGAAAGAGGCAATGATGCAATTTAACAAGTGCATTGCCAGTAAGAAATACACTTCCATTACTTCAAGGAGAAGTAGCTTGTGGGAAACAAGAAGCTTCCAAACATGTGCCTGCAAAAAGCGTGTAAATAGCTAACGTAATTTCCAGTGTCTTATAGGTGGTTTGTTACTTAAATAAGCTTTGAAACTGATCTGGCTTTGTTCTGTAATTCTGGTTTTAAGCAAAAAAAAAAAGGTTCCTACACAAAAGCGTTGCCTGTAGCAGAAAGTGCTAGCAAAGTCCAAGCATTTAAAATCTTAAATGGATTTTAAGAGGAGAAAAAAATAACTGACTTCTGGCCTGACAGAAACAGAGACAATTCAGCCAACCCTGTTACTAGAAACCGTTGGTGCCCCACGTTTACAAACGCCCCTGTCAGTGCATCATAAAGCCATGTAACCATGGTGTTCAAGTACTGCAGCATGACTTCCATCTCTGGTCTTTGGGAGGTGAAAGGCAGCCCGTGGCCATCTCACTAAACTAATATTTGGCGTTCCCAGAAATCAATCGTCTCCACTGGCTTTTTACAATGCTCTTGAAAAACCAGCTACTCTGTCTCAGCTCCCCATCTAGAAAGCAGGAATAACATTTTGCCTCGTGAAGGGCAAAGAAAGGCACGATGCAAGTTGAGCTACAGCCCAGACACAGATCACTGGTACACTCAAGTACTGTGGCTGAGGAGCGATGCAAGAGCTTCTGAAAGCATTTAATAGCTGCAAGCAATCAGCTGGACAAACTGCTTTTGCTACACCTCGGGCTTGTTAGTTCTGGTGGGCTTCCATCCTTCCTGACAACAGGCATCCCAGCTCCAGTACTAACATCCCAGTTAGAACCTATAATACCCAAGTGTTTATAATACCACAGCCTAGTGGCAAAGAACACAGCAGCCTGGCACCCTGTAACCCCACACCCGAAAGAGAAAAACCACACAAACCCAATAACAAACAGCAGTAAAACCACCCCCAGCTCCAAAAGCAACTCTAAAACCAAATACCAGAGAATTCCACACAGCGACCGCCCTACCCACCCCACTGACGTAACGAATGCTCGTAACAACCCCACCAAATCTCTTGAAACTTCAACCCTCTGAGACTCTCAAATTCCAGGCCTGTGATTCTCCCAGGTGACTTAGTTGAGTCAGAGCCCAAATAAGCATTGGGCACCAGATAAACTATTTCCATTCAGCCCATAGCCAGGGCTAAACTACAACAGTTGCTCTACCACCCAGTGACCTCTTCCCAGCTGATAAGTGGCATCAGGAAAAGGAGAGGGCATCCAGGGGTTGGAATGAAAACAGATTCAATGAACCAGCAAAACTAATATTAGTACAAATATCAAGGACACAAAGTCATACTCAGCCCCGTGAGTGCATGGCCATCACAACAAAGGGGAGAGCAGTCCTCAGGAGCAGGATGATGAGCCAGCTCTTGTGAGAAGAAGGAAAAAGAGCCCCCAGCATCAGGAAACTTACCCCTTTATAACTTCTGTGGCATTTGTGGTATGGAATACACCTGTTAGCCAGCTCAGCTCAGCTGTCCTGGCTTTTGCTCCTCCCAGCTTAAGATCTTGGCTGACTGGAAACTACTAATGGCCTGCAGACCATGGCTGGCCTATGATTCTATTTCAGTGAAGCTAGCAGAGGACTAAACGTAGACAACAATGGCATGATGTGAGCTCTGGAATCCCACCTTGTGTTCAGACTCCCAGGTTCTGAGCAGAGTTGCCTTTGTCAGCCAAGTTCAGTCAGAAGACAGACTTGCTCCTGGATAGACTAAGACCCCAGGAGACCTGGGGCACAGGTTCTGCTCCCTAGATGTCCACCGTTGGATGGCTCAGTGCAAACTAGTGACATAAATCTCATGTAATATGGGGTGATAGGACTCAGTTCCTGAAGGTCTGTCAGACTGACAGCATCATGCAATTACAGAGGTTTCCTGTTCTCCTAAATGCATGTGATGGTGCTGTATCATTCAGCCAGCTCAACAAAAAAATAAGTGGCAAGTGTTCAATACCTTTGCCACCAGGATCTTGGTAAAAAGAATAAAAAAAATCAACCAGAAATATATCCTCCTTCTAGTTTCTCAAGCTTCTGCTGTCCTTCTCAGCCACTTGTCTCCCTTCAGGAACTGTTGAATCAGGACTCCTATTCCCCTCTCCCCGCTTTCTCCCTTAAAAGTATTGCCCATCTGCAGTCTTCAGCATCTTCTTCAAGCAAGCAGAAGCCATTCCAGCAGCATACTCAGTGCTTCTTTCCAAACCATGTCAAGCTGAATAGATGGTGGCAGGGTTCAAAAACAGCCCAGTATCCACCCATCAGTGCTGGATGTGCATGTCTGTTTCTACACGCAAATACAGGTTCACAGTACACAAATCACTGGAACAAGTTACAGACACACCAAAGCTGCTAAGGTCTAAGGTCAGAGAGGCAAAATATTTAAGTGAAGGTATAGTTTTCTAGGAGTCAAAAAGGAGATACTGTTATTACAAGTTTAACATCATCAGCGTTATTTCAGGGCCAGTACAAAGCAGCCATAAGAACTTCTTGCTTCAGAACCCATAGCACATACTTACCCACTCCTCCTGAGAAAAGGGAGGCAGGAAAGCAGCACAGCATTGAGACAATGCCACGGGTTATTTCTGTTTGTACAACCCACCTGCCACAGAGGCTCCCCTGCTTTTCCTTCTTGGAAATGATCTCTTGCTCAGTTGACATTATCTTCTGTCTTCTCCGTTCCCTGTCACTGTAGAGCTCTTGTATTTAGGGAATCATAGAATGGTAGGGGTTGGAAGGGACCTCTGGAGATCATGGAGTCCAACCCCCCTGCCAGAGCAGGGTCACC